>CM076584.1:1600378682-1600491737 GCA_034641835.2 Pinus albicaulis | reverse complement strand
GAGAACTCCATCCATCAATGCAATCAAACATTGTGCGTCATCCCGCCGTAACTTGCTTTGCTAGCCTCTTTATTTCAGAACAGAAGTGGGTCAGTCACAAAGACATCATCCCCATCGACATATTCAAACTCCCGCAGGTTCGAAACCCCATCGACTCACAAAGAGCTCCAACCAAACCCGGTTGGTTCATCCGACCAATTCAGACAGAGGTCCTGCACTCACAAATCTTGATCCCAGATCAAGTGGTTGGACCGTGCCATCCGAGATAGAGAGTACGGCAATCTCTGATGCGTCCATCAGTCTTTGCTAATAGTCTCTAACTTTTCCACACCTCATTGGCCAAATGAGAGGTACTTCCCATGAGCCCTGAACTCAATGGGTAGGATGCATACTGGGCACAGAAAATGAGAGGTGAACCAACTCAAAATCACAACGGTGGGGTCCAAGCACACCACCAAGGTTGGCAAGCCTAGCCTTGTGGTTGCCCATAGCTCCAAGAAGCTCTCCCCAAAGCCCCCCAGAGCTCCCAGAGCTCATCGTCCAACAAGACCCACATCATAGGGTCTTTCCACGACACCAAGACTCTCACGGAAGGTTAGGAACTTGACCTTCCCCAAGGGCTTAGTGAGAATATCCGCGACCTGCTCATCAGTTCCTATATGATCGAGCCTTACGGCGCCTCGCTGTACCATATCCCGGATAAAGTGGTACCTGATATCAATATGCTTGGATTGGTCGTGGAACACAGGATTCTCAGTCATACGAATCCCACTCTGGTTATCACAGAGTATCACAGTGGTATCTAGCACATGTCCAAACAGCTCACTAAAGAGCTTACGCAACCAAACTGCTTCACAACAGGCCATACTTGCAGCAATGTATTCGGCCTCCGCGGTGCTCAAAGCCACCGACTTCTGCTTCCTGCTCATCCATGAGATTGAAGCAGAACCAAGATTGAAGCAACATCCCGATGTGCTCTTACGATCCACCACACTGCCAGCCCAATCGGCATCAGTATATCCACGGAGTGTCACACTCCCAGCAGTGTATCTCAGCCCATGGTTTATCATGCCTCGAAGATATCTCAGAAGATTCTTGGCACCAACCCAGTGAAAATGATGAGGCTCAACCATCTGTTGACTCAAAGTGTTCACTGCAAAACATATATCTGGTCGGGTGTTCACTAAGAACATCAAAGCTCCTATGAGTTGACGATACTCAGCAGGATTGGCCAAGATAGGCCCAGCAGCGTTGCCACTCAACTTCTTGAAGTTGAGTTCCATTGGTGTTGACACGGACTTGCAGTCCACCATACCAAATCTCTCTAGAAGTTTCACAATGTATTTTCCTTGAGAAATGAAAATCTCTCCAAGTCTCTGCCAGACCTCCAGGCCTAGGAAGTAGTGCATCAGTCCTAGGTCCTTCATCTCGAACTCAGCAGCGAGCTCCCTCTTACATTGATGAATGAGAGGGTCAACACCTGTCAGGAAGAGGTCATCCACATACAACACTAGAATGAGAGGCTTCCCCTATACAACCTTGAAGTAAAGGTTCGGATCAGCATTACTTTGAGTGAAGCCCAGCTTCATCAAGTAACTATCCATCCTCTCGTACCAAGCTCTGGGTGCTTGCTTTAACCCATAGAGGGCTTTCTTCAACCTACAGACATGAGTGTCTCGATCCTGCACTTCAAATCCCAGAGGTTGTTCTACATACACATCTTCTTTTATTACACCATGCAGAAAAGCGGTCTTGACATCCATCTGATGAAGACTCCATCCTTGCGTAGCAGCAAGAGCTATGATTGATCGAATGGTGGTATATCGTGCCACAGGTGCAAATATGTCATCATAGTCTATTCCTTCCTTTTGAGAGAAGCCACGAGCAACAAATCTTGCCTTGAACTTTTCAGCACTCCCATCAGATCCATGTTTGATCTTGTAGAGCCATTTCGCGGTGACAACTGATTTGTCCTTCGGTCTCAGGACCACATCCCAGACATCATTCTTCATAATGGAGTCATATTCTTCATGCATAGCATCCTTCCAGACTTGATGCTTTATGGCTTCCTCAAAAGATCCAGGTTCAGATTGTACAATAGTACTCATGGCAGCTAGATACCCTTGGTATCTACACGGCTTCTTGCTTTCTCGGAATGTCCCCCTTGGGGCAGCATGACCCTCAGCATCTTCGAGGGTGTCCCCGAGCCATGATGGTCTCTTTCCCAGTGAAGGAGATGGATCAATAGGGTCCATTGGTCCTTCAATATCAGGCATTGTCTCATCCTGCGGTTCTTCTTGATTTCCATGCCTTTCTTCATGATTTTCTTCAGATCTTGGAAGATCTACTACTTTCTTCAGGGAAGCATCTTCGTCAAAAGTGACATCATGGCATATCTCTACTTTCCTTTGACCAGGTACATAGACTCTATAGGCCTTAGAAGTCTCACTGTAGCCCACAAACATTCCTTTCTTCCTAGAAGCATCCAGCTTACTTCTCTTTTCTTTCGGCACATGAAAATAAACAGGACATCCAAAAATTCTAAAATGTGAGATATCAGGTTTCTTACCAGTGAAAACCTCTTCGGGAGTTTTGGAGTCCAGAGCGGAATGAGGGCATCGGTTTTGAATGTACACAACAGTATTTGCAGCTTCTCCCCACAGAAACTTCGGTAGACCCTGGTCACATAGCATGGCACGGGCATCTTCCACAATAGTCCCATTCTTGCGTTCAGCAACACCATTCTGCTCAGGAGTATATGCAGTAGTAGTCTCCCTCTTAATGCCAGCTTCTCCGCAAAATTCTTTGAACTCATTTGACTCATATTCAGTGCCATTGTCGGTCCTCAAAATATTGATCTTCTTTCCGGTCATATTTTCCACCAAGGCTTTGAAGGTACGGAACCACATGAAAGCCTCATCCTTCTTCTTCAAGAAGTATATCCAGGTTTTGCGAGAGAAGTCATCAGTGAATGTCATGTAGTAAGAACATCCTCCCAGTGATGTCACGGGCAACATACCAGATAGATCAGAATGGACCAGTTGCAAAATATCAGATGTCTTTGTGACACTTGAGGGGAAAGGTCCCCTTGTATGCTTTCCTTCGGCACAACCCTTACATACACCTTCATGATTATTTCCAAAGTCGGGCATTCCTGTCACCACCTTCCTTGCTTCGGGAAGGGCCTTGTAATGAAGGTGTCCAAACCTTCGGTGCCATAGTTCGGTTTGTCGGATAGTATCACATGTCATTGCTCCTAGCGGACTCCCTCCAACCTGGTAGAGTGTGCCAACTCTAAAACCAATCGAGATAGCTTCCTTGAAGCTCTTCTTCCACATGAGCACCTTTCCATCAGAGAATGTTATATTGAACCCTTTGTCTTCCATGGCTGATACAGACACAAGGTTCTTCTTCAATTTTGGTACATAGAGTACATCTTGCAAATGTAGGACTTGTCCTTGAGACAAGTGGAGGGTCACAGTCCCTGTCCCTTTTATGGGGTATGTGGCATTATCTCCAAGGATAATTTCTAGATTAGTATTCCTCTCAACCATGTCAGAGAGTGCTTCCTTGAATCCATTGATGTGTCTTGAGGCACCACTATCTATCAGCTAGACATCCATAGTGTCGGGCGGAGATGTAGCAGAGAGAGCAGATACAAGAATATACTCATTTCTTTTATCAACAGCATTAGACTCCTCATACCTGGTGTTTCTAGACCTTTTAGAAGGTTGATTGTTTCCACCAAAGGGAGCCTTCCTCTTTCCTTTGGATTTGTCGTTTCTTCGATTCCCATTCCTTCGATTGTTGTTGTTATCATCACTATCGGGAGAATATTTCTTAAAGGGACATTCTCTAGCATAGTGACCAGGCCTATGGCAAGTGAAACACTTACCCTTCTTTTCTTGAGCCCTTGTTCTTCCTTTGTCCTTAGGACCACCAGAGTTCTTCTTTCGAGAATGAGCACCATAGGCAGCATTTCTGTCATTTTCAAATTCCTTCATCCTTGTTTCTTCTTGCATACATCTAGACAGAAGCTCGTCAAAGTTAGGAATGGTATTGTTATTAAGAATGGTAGTAGTGAATACTTGCCATTCATATGGGAGTCCTCCAAGTGCGGTGAGAACCATCTCACGATCGGCTATTGTCTCCCCAATAGCTAGCAGATTGTTCCTTGTTTCGGTCAATTTCGGAAAGTAAGCTTGAACAGACTCATCCCGACCCTTCTTCATATTCTTCAACTTATTCTTGAGGAATAGCACTTGGTTCACATTGTTTACTTTGAACATAAGGATAAATTTATCATACATCTCCTTGGATGTGCCTAGCTCAGATATGTAGGCAACCAGACTTTTATGTATGGATTCCCGGATCATCAGCTTTGCTTTGATCTCCCCCTTCTTATACTTGTTTTTAGCAGCAGCAGTAGCATTGGATGGAGGTTCTTGAATCTTACCCAGTACATGATCCAAGAGATCATGGTCTTCCAATTTGAGATCTAATATCATCTTCCAGGCATGGAAGTCATCCCTTCCAGTCAGCTTGTCATTCTCCTTGAATTCAAAACTTGTCGAACCCATATTCTTTGATGGTGATTGCTAGAGATAGGGCTTGTCTTCACCTCAGCTCTGATACCATGTAAATTTTTGTAGATGTTCTATGCTTGAAGCAACTTTACCTGTATTTATATCCATCATTGGGGTGTGTGACACATCTGCTGGGGGTGTAAAACCTTAAGGCCGACCTGCACATATAATTTATTATAAATAATAAATTCAAAATAAATGTTCTGCTCATCGGATTAAGATATATTTTATATGGATTTTACACCTCTCCGAAAGAGGAATCCAACAAAAATATTAGCCTCTTAATCTGAGCATCACAACATGGAGTTTGGACCTAGTTGTCCAAATTTAATAGAGCCCATAAGGAGATTTTTAGGAGCAAGAGGGTGACTTTGAGATGGAAAACTTGATAAATAGTGAAAAAATTTTCTTTAAGGATAATGAAGGCAATGAGATTTGTGAAACTCAAGATATTCAAGGAATATTGTTTTCATAAATCTATAAACATCCTATATTTATCTAAATATAGTAAAAAATAGTGATGATTAACAGTGGCTCCACTTGGGGAGGGTAGCTCCTTTCAGGAGGTGTCAAGAACCTTAGATCTCAGATCTCTGATTTTTCAGATGAGATGCCTTACATGCTTGTTGATTTCTTCATGTTCTTTGAAGCTATGATATTATAATCTGAAAAAAATGATTGCTTCAATATCAACTCTACCTACCCATCATACCTTTCCTAACATTTTCTCTTCATTTGGGTGCACTTGGATTGGAAAACCCTTGACATCAATTTTCCTTTTGAAATCATAAAAACTATCTATGTCTACCCATATAACTTACAAGAGCTCAGATTAGACTGATGAGGTCTTTTATTCTCTACCTATTCTACTTATCTGTCAAGGTTGAGCAGTTTGACATATTTTCATTCTCTAATCTATCAACACAAAAATTAAAACATAACCAAATCAAGGTTGAGCAGTTCGGTTTGTCATGAGCTGTGGCATTTTGGACAAGTGGCACACAGATTTTATTATTGTACAAGTAAAACTAGAAACTTGAGGGCTTATAATTTTAAATATGTCACTCATCCCTCTCATTTCTTTTTGGTTCAGATTTGAGCTTTGGGAACTAGTATCTTTTCCTAACCTAGTCTATTGATGAGCCAAGTTTAGATGGTTTGGAAAATCTTCATTTTCTAACTTATTAGCATAAATTTAAAACATGTTCAATCATGGTTAGGTTGTATGATTGAAAAATACCTTTCTTTTCTCAAAAGTAGTGGCATTTGGACGTGCACATTTTCAAAAATATTCTTTTTTGGTATGGGGCTTTACCTCTTCTGTTTATTTGCCCTCTTTTTCTTCTTTTCTCTATTTTTGTTTTTCATTTTTCTGATATTTTATTCAAGCAATGTTATGTACAATGAGCAAAGCTTTAAACTAATAATTTCAACAAAAATAGTGCTTGAGCATCCTGCCATTGACAAGACCTCCAAATAACTCTGTTCCATCCATTTCTTGTAGAAAGAATGCATTGTTACCTCTTACTGAATGCATGATGCATGGACCTTTCCACAGATTTTAAAATTTTCCATGCTTGCCTTTGTCCTCTCTTCTTGAGTCCCACTTCATCACTTTGTCTCTATTCTGGAAATCATTTTTCTTTGGTCCTCTTGTCAAAAAATTTCTCGATGCTCTCTTGTACTGCTTGTGTTCTATTCTATACTTCTTCTCTTGACTACTGCAATTGAATGGTTTGGTTCAATCTTCTTTGCATATCATTCTCCTCTCACTGTACCTCTTGGAGGAGCTTCGTCACTAGGATTCCCAAGGATGTTAAAAAAATTGCATCCATGTCATACACTAGTTGATAGGGAGACATGTTAATTGATTTCTTGCTTGCTAATATGTCTGCCCATAGTGCATGAACCAACTTGTTGTGCCATGACTTTTTGTTCTCTTCCAACAATTTCTTGATGATGTTTACAAAACTTTTGTTAGAGGACTCAACCAACCCATTACCTTGAGGGTAATAAGCTATAGAATTCCCTAATGTAATGTGATACTTGTGGAAAAAGTCTACCATTCTCTTGGATTTAGATGCAGCAGCATTATCAATGATGATTTTTCTTGGGCAACAAAATCTGGACAAGATATGATTTTCAAGGAATTTGATGATTAATAAGTCGGTGGCAGTCCTTGAAGGGATGGCTTCTATCCATTTGGTAAAATAGTCAGTTGCAATGAGGATCCATTTTTGTTGGGCAGAGGAGGCAGGGTGGATTTCTCTAATGAAATCTAAACCCCACTGTTGAAAAGGAGTTTCAACACTGAAAGGGTGTAAAGGCAAAGGCAATATTTTTCTCTTTCCCTTAAAGATTTGGAATTTATGGAAAGTCACTACTAGCTTGTGGATATCAGGGAAAAGAGTGGGCCAAGAAATTAGCTCTAAGGATTTTGTTGGTAGTGGTTTTCCAAAAGAGATGACCTCCAAGTTTTCCTTCATGAAACTCATGCATGATTCTATCTGCATCATCTTCAAGTAAACATTTAATCAAGATACCAACAAAATTTTTCCAATATAAATCTTTATCTAGGATGCAAAAATTTATAGCCTTTTGTTTCAAGAATCTTGCCTTTGTTTTGGACAAATTAGGAGGATCATTTAGATTAAAAATCACATCTAATATGTCAGCATACCAGAGTGAGTTCAGAAATGCTTCTTCAATAGGTGGAGTCGCCATATTGTTGGGTATGTGTTATATTCTTTCCACGACTAGCCCCACGCGCTGTACGTTGCGCCAGGTGCAGCAGGGGGGTCACAAAGGGGGAGGCAGCCCCCACTATTGGGGTCCCCCCGGCGAATTTTTTTTTGGTGTGCGGACCCACTCATAGGCGAACCCACCCATGTTTTGTGCATGATTTTGCACATGGTTTTGGGGTACGATGGTTTTCAGCCCCTGGTATTTTGAAGATCCGGTCAAGGGAACTACGGTTATGTTCTAATCCAGGGTTAATGGATTGGGGTTTATGTATGCTTCGGCATGTATATATATGTGTTGTAACACTAAAATGAATATAATGAAAAATCAAGCTGGTCATCTCGATTTGGGATCCAGGGGAAAATCTCTGTGTTTATCTGTTTTATGTTATATGCTCTCGCTATTGCTTTTTTTCTGTTATAAGATTCGTGTGTAGATAATTTCTGTTCAAGGTTAAAACGTAGATTTGGAATCAGAGTTGTTTTGGCTTCAAGGGGACGCCTTTTCGGCTGAGGGTTTTTTTCTCGGGCCTGAGGTAGACCCTGTTCAGTGGGAGATCTGTGGGATCGATTCTTGCGGTGAAAGAAGATGGCGAGTAGTGGAAAGATAGAGATCGAGAAATTTAATGGTCAGAGTTTTGAGTTGTGGAAGCTAAAGATGGAGGATCTGCTAGTGGACAAAGATCAGTGGATCGCGATAGATCTAGGTACTAAACCAACGGCAATGTCAGATAAAGACTGGAAGAAACTGGATCGGAAGGCTAAGAGAACAATACGGTTGTGTGTCTCAGATTCAGTATTGTTGAATGTATCTGGGGAAGCTACAACGAAGAATTTGTGGGAAAAACTTGGGACTTTGTACCAATCTAAGTCTCTGGTGAATAAGTTATTCTTGCGGAAAAAGCTGTATAACCTGAAGATGAAGGATGGAGACTCGGTGACAGAGCATCTAAACGCCTTCAATACTGTGGTAAGTCAGCTATCATCTGTTGATATTAAAATCTCAAATGAAGATAAGTTCATCAGTTTGTTGTGTTCTCTACCAGACTCGTGGGATAGTCTGGTTATTGCAATAGGTAGCAATACAACTACCTTGAATTTTGATGACATTATCTCAGCCTTGCTGTCGGAGGAAATGAGACGGAGAAATATGGAGGGTCAGAATGGAGATGCCTTATCTGTACGAGGAAGGTCCCAGAACAGAAACAAGAATAAGGTTTCGAATGGGAGATCTAAATCTAGAGGGAGATCTAAATCTCCTGGAAAGTTTGTAAAGGTGTGCTGGAAATGCGGAAAGGAAGGGCACTACAAAAAGGACTGCAGATCTAAAGCTCCTGAGAAAGGAAAGGGATCTGAAGATGCTCCTTCTGCAGAGGCAAAAACCACCTCGAATTAAGGTGGGGATGTGTATTGGCTTCTTCTTCAAATACACATGTAGATCATGAGTCATGGTTGATTGACTCAGGTGCATCCTTTCACTTCACTCCCCATAGGGAGTGGTTCTGCGAGTATGAGAAATATGATGGTGATGTCTTCCTAGGGGATGATAGGAAGGCCAAAATCATCGGACGTGGAAAGGTCAAGCTGAAGCTGCAAGGTGGAAGGATCAGAACACTTCCTGGTGTTCTGCATATTCCTACATTGGCCAGAAATCTGATTTCTGTAAGCAAGATGGATGATGCAGGTGTAAAAACAGTGTTCGAGAAAGATGCCTGCAAGATGGTTCGGGGAGCACTGGTATTAATGTGGGGAGTTCAGACTGGAACTTTGTACAAGCTCCAAGGTAGCACTGTTATTGATGGGTGTAACAGTTATGTGGTTCCTGAAAGTGGAGCGGAAAGCCTAGTTGTCTCTGGAGAAAAGACCATGTTATGGCATCAAAGGCTTGGACATATTGGAGAGAAGGGCCTTCGGATACTGCATAGAAATGGTATGGTAGAAGGTATGTCTAATTTCTCTCTGGATTTTGATTTCTGCGAACATTTTGTATATGGGAAGTATAATCGGGTGAGTTTTCCTTCTGGTGCTAAGAGGGCGAACAAGATATTAGAACTTGTGCACGGTGATGTGTTTGGACCTGTGTCAGTTCCATCACTGGGAAATTCTGTGTACTATGTTTCATTCATAGATGACTTCTCAAGGAATACATGGATATATTTCTTGAGGAAGAAATCTGAAGTCTTTGACAAATTTAAAGAATTTAAGGCTCTGGTGGAAAACCAGACGGAGAAGAAGATAAAGGTGCTGAGGACAGATAATGGTGGGGAGTTCTGCAAGAAGGAATTTGAAGAGTTCTATAAGAAGTGTGGTATAGCACGACAGAAGACTACTCCATACACACCTCAGCAAAACGGAGTTGCAGAAAGAATGAACAGAACATTGATGGAAAAGGCAAGAAGCATGCTCAGTGGTACCGGGTTAGGACAAGAATTCTGGGCAGAGGTAGTGGAGACTGCATGTTACTTAGTTAACAGATCACCTTCATCATCGTTGGAGGATAAGACCCCACATGAGGTATGGACTGGTAAGAAACCCTCTCTTTCACATCTAAGGGTATTTGGATGTGATGCATATGTACATGTTCCAAAGGAGAAAAGGACCAAGTTGGATAATAAATCCGAAAGGTGCATATTTATTGGGTATAAGGATGGTTTAAAGGGTTACAAGCTTTGGAACCCAGAAACAAGGAAGGTTGTGTATAACCGTGATGTGGTGTTTAGAGAGGTGAAAGATGTTGTTACACATAAATTCCTACTAAAGGAACCTGAGAAGATAGAGTTTGAGCTAAAGGGGGATGAATCATACTCTACAACAGAAGAAGACTCAGAAGAGGAAGAGCCACAAACTCCAGCTGTGAGAAGATCAGTTCGGGAAAGAAGGCAACCAGAAAGGTATAGTCCATCTGCTTTCTGTTCAAGTTTTTCCTTAACTATAACTCATGATGATCCCAGAACTGTCAGGGAGGCAGTAGATTCAAAGGATGGAAAACTCTGGAAGGAAGCCATGGTTGATGAAATGGCATCCTTGCATAAAAATGAGGCATGGGATTTGGTGGAGTTGTCGGCTGGAAGGAAGCCCATCGGGAGAAAATGGGTGTTTAATAAGAAGATGAATGTAGAAGGAAAGGTGGAGAAATACAAAGCTTGGTTGGTAGCAAAAGGCTATTCCTAGGTGCTGGGAATTGATTTTGGTGATATTTTTTCTCCTATTGCCAAAGTTATTTCTATTAGATTACTTTTATCTGTTGTTGCTGTATTTGATTTTGAGTAGAATAGATGGATGTGAAGACAAAATTTCTTCATGGGGATCTGGAAAAGGAGATATACATGAAATAACCTGAAGGCTTTATGGTGAAGGGGAAGAAAGAACTGGCATGCAGGTTAATGAAGTCTTTGTATGGGTTAAAACAGACACCAGGGATGTGATATAAGAAATTTGATACCTATGCGAGGACTTGGCTTCACCGAAGCAAGGAGGATCAACGTGTTTATTTAGAATAATTGGTGACCGTGTTATTTATTTGGTCTTGTATGTGGATGATATGTTGTTGATTGGAAATACCGAATAAATTATCAGGTGAACCAATTTGTTCGCCAAATTCGACATGAAGGATGTTGGTGCTGCAAACTATATTTTGGGCATGGAAATTAAGAAAGATCAGGCAAAGAGGAAGTTCTAGTTAAACTAGAGGAAATATGTCGAGACTATATTGCAAAGGTTCAATATGCGGGATAGTAAACCGGTAGATATTTCTGATATTCACATGGGTGTAAATCTATACGAGCAGGTGTCCCAAGACACAGAAGAAGAGTATATGTCTCGTGTTCCATATGCAAGTGCAGTGGGTAGCCTGATGTATGCAATGGTCTATACTAGACCAGACATTGAAAATGCAGTGGGAGTATTGAGCAGGTTTATGTCAAACCCAGGGAAGGAGCATTGGACAACAGTGAAGCGGGTTTTCGGATATTTACGTGGCACTAGTGATTATGGCTTGTGCTACCAGGGAAGACTAGGATTGGAAAGAATGTTAGACATTCGCAGTTTTGTTGATGCAAACTGGGCTGGAGATCTGGACCAAATAAGATCTACAAGTGGGTATGTGTTTAACATATTTGGAGGCGCAGTCAGTTGGATGAGTAAAAGACAGTCTGTAGTGGTTGTTTCAACTACAAAGGCAGAATATATAGCATCCACTCATGCAAGCAAGGAAGCAATTTGGTTGCAGAGATTGTGTTCAAGTATGGGGTTGGTACATCAAGCTATAAGGATGAGCATGATAACATAAGTGCAATTTCTAGGCTAAGAAACACCTTTACCATTCAAAGGCAAAGCACATTGATGTTCAATATCACTTTGTTAGAGATATGGTTGAGGCTAAAGGGTGTTCTTTGGTAAAGGTGGACACTTTGAAAGATGTTGCGGATCGTGTGAAGTACGAGCTGATTCTCTTGGTGTAGAGAAACAATGGGTGTTGAAGAATTGGCCCAATGACTAAGCTCTCCTATGGCCCCCTGTGGAAAGAAAACAACAAGTGGGAGAATGTTGGGTATGTGTTATATTCTTTCCACGACTAGCCCCACGTGTTGTACGTTGCGCCGGGCGCAACAGGGGGGTCACAAAGGGGGAGGCAGCGCCCCAGCGGAATTTTTTTTGGTGTGCGGACCAACTCATAGGTGGACCCAGCCATGTTTTGTGCATGAGTTTGCACATGGTTTTGGGGTACGATGGTTTTCGGCCCCTGGTATTTTGTAGATCCGGTAAAGGGAACTACGGTTATGTTCTAATCTAGGGTTAATGGATTGGGGTTTATGTATGCTTTGGCATGTATATATATGTGTTGTAACAATAAAAGGAATATAATGAAAAATCAAGCTGGTCGTTCCGATTTGGGATCCAGGGGAAAATCTTCGTGTTTATCTGTTTTATGTTTTATGCTCTCGCTATTGTTTATTTTTTGTTATAAGATTCGTGTGTAGATAATTTATGTTCAGGGTTAAAACTTACACATCTCCTCTTGTTCATCCAAGGAATGTATCTTTTTTATGTCTAATGCTTGAAAGTTTGCTTCAGCCATTAGTTTGGCTAGTCCTTGCCCTTTCATTAGCTTGGTGGGCTTGATTTCCAAATCATACTCTAAGATGACATCAATTCACTTACCTCTTTTACCATCAAGATCCTGAGTTAGTATGTCCTTAACAACTGCATGAGGAACAAAAGCAATGATTAAGGCTTTGATTAAGGCAAAATCTTGTTTCCCCATGATGTTATATTTCAGAGGTGCATCCCTTAGAGCCTTATTGAAGAAAGTTATGGGTTGTTCTTGTCCCATTATGTTCTTTTGTAGCAATGCTACAACAATTGTTTGTTTTGATGCAAACGAGAAGATAAAAAAGTCCTTGGTAAAGTCAGGGTTGATTAGAACTGGTGTTTGGGTAAGTGCTTGTTTTACCAGTTCAAAGTATTACTTTACTTCTATGGTCCATTTGACTCCTATTTCTTTTTTCAGCATGTTTGTAATGTTTCTTAGGAGTTTAGCAAGGTTTGGTATGAATCTTCTTAAGAAATTGATCTTTCCAATGAAATATTGCAGCTCTTTGATGTTTCTAGGGTGGTTGATCTGCAATATTCCATCAATCCTTTTTGGGTCTATCTTAATCCATTCTTCAGATATGATGTGGCCTAAAAGTTTCCCTTCTTGAAGACCAAGCAGATTTTTCTTAGGATTCAAAGATAAACCATATTTTCTACACCTTTCAAAGACTTTCCTTAAGTGAGCTAGGTGTTCTTCATTGTTTTTTGAGTAAACAATGAAGTCATCAAGGTATATCACTATGAAGTAACCTATATTTCGGAAAAGTAATGTGCATGGCTCTTTGGAAAGTGTCCCTAGCTTTCATTAACCCAAAAGGAATTTTGACATACATGAAGGTGCCCCAAGGTGTAGTGAAGGTTGTTTTGGTTTGATTATCTGGAAGTACTAGCACCTGATTATACCCTAAAAAACCATCAAGCAATGATATTATTTTGGAGCCTACCAGCCTTTGCAGTATATGATCCATCTTAGGTAAAGGGTACTTTTCTTTCAGAGAGGCTTTGTTTAAGTTTATAAAGTCTATGCATAGCCTAATTTCTCTTGTTTTCTTTCTTACTGACACAAGGTTTGAGACCCATTCTTAGTACCTGAGTGGGACTATTATTCCAACATTATACACCTTCTTGATTTCTTTCTCAACTAGAGGCATTAGGACAGGGTTTAACCTACGCAACTTCTATTTGAATGCTTTCTGGTTTTCCTTAAGAGGAATCTTATGCTGAATGATGTTTGTATCATAGGACTTTAAGTATTCATAGCCCCATGCAAACACATCCTTAAACTCTTTGAATAGCTCAATTTGTTTATATTTTATAAGAGCTGGCAATGTTTTGGACAACTTTATCATCTTATGTTCTTCTTCACTGCCTATGTTGCATTCTTCTACATCTGTTTCGGTGGATTCCATTTTAGGCTTCTTAGCAACATCATTGAAATCAAACAACTCTTCTAAGGGGGAAAGTCCTCTTGGCAATAAGTTATATTTGCATTGCAATACCTCAAGGTCTCTTTTGTCTAAATCTTCAAATAATTCTTCCTCAAGAGGGTGTTCTAGAAGATTTATATCAGCAGCATAAGCAACTCTATTTTGTGTGTTTGTTCCTCATCATAGCAGTCTTCTTAATGGTATAAGTCTGATTTTGGCACCTCAAATTCATTTTTGGATTGCAGGAAGTCTTCAATGTGTTTGTCACCTTCAAAAACTTGCCAATAATCTATGTTATCAGGGATTGTAGGTCTATTTTTTACCTTTACCATGTATTTTTCATTGGCATGAGGTAGTTGGCAAGTGCTGGCAGCAAAGGCTAGTTCATTTGCAAGGTTGTTTTGAGTTCTTGGGCCAAAGGTAAGTTCGTATTTTTCAAATGTTTTCAGGAGCTCTAAGACAACATTTCTATATTCTCTTAGCCTAGGATTCTTGGCTGAATATTCTCCTTTGATTTGCCTAACGATTAACTCAGAATCTCCTTGAACATAAATCTTCTTAGCTTCTATAGTTTTCAGCATTTGTAACCCTACGAGAAGAGCTTCATACTCTGCAATATTGTTTGTACATGGGAAATCTAGCTTGTAAGAGTGACCTTCATTGGTGTTGTGTATCCAAACACCTACTTCTGAACCAATTTTTCCACAAGAGCCATCAAAGCTAATGTTCCAAAGTGTTTCAATTTTAGATTCGCCATTATGTTGTTGTTCATGGCTGCTAGGGTTTTGGCTATTATGTTCATCATTTGGTATTTTGTTTGACTGTTCCGAAAGGTCTTTCTCTTCCTCTTTTTCATATATTTTTTCATTAATGTCATCTTCATTGTACAAGATAAATGAGTCAAGTTATGAATGGGTAGAATAGAGAGGGGTGTTGTTTGGCCTATCTTGGCTACTTACCATGTGTTTCATATGATATTATCTGTACAGTATTCTTGTTTGGTTAAAGATTGGAATGGTAGCATATGTCATGTCCATTTGGAGGTTTCCTTGGAGTTTGGATCCCCATCATCTAGATAAAAGTGTGCCATATTTTGGGGGAATGTCAGCCACTACAATATCCATGACTAGGCTCTCGGCTGGTATTTGTGCCAGATTGACACACAAAACTTTGATCAAGCCCAGGAATTTAACTCTACTTTAATCAAAAGAGTACAAGTCTTTGTATGGTTTGATTATTTCGAGGCCTAATCTCTCCATCACTACCTTTGGCATGAGGTTGTGTGAATCACCAGATTCTAGCATGGCATTGTGTAGGACTTTGTCATGAATGTTCAAACTGACATAGAACAAAGGCACAACTCCCTCTTGGAACTTTCCTTCTACCTCTGGTCCAAACAACAACTATGGCTTGTCATAAGTTAGATTTAGAGTATCGGTGTCATTTCCTATGTTTAAAGCCTTCAAAACTTGAGATCTATATACATCTTGAGTCACTATCTCAGTAAGGGATCTTGATTTTGGAAACTTCTCCCTGAATACTGAATGGTGTTTGTGTTCTTAGAATATTTACATCATTTTTATCATACATGGTCTTTTCAACAACTTTAGCTTGTTGATTTTTGTATGGGATCTCAGTTAAAGCAGTTTTTTCAGGGCCACTAGTTGAGGTACTAGGGAAAATTTGGTCACCATCATGTTGGTTGATTTTTTTTTCTTTGATCAGTATTCTTAGGCATTATGTTGGTATTTTCTACTGTCCTTTTAGGAATGTTTTCAAGGGTCTTCCTAGCAGAAATTTCTGGTTTGTTCCTCTTAGGGATGTCTTGTGTTTTCCTACTTCTGAGGTCATATTGCCTATGAACTCCCATGATAGCATTTTCAAACCCTAGTTTGTAGTCTTCAGAATCCTCATATGTTCTTTAATTTTGGTTTGAGGAAAACATACCTTGTTCTTCTTCTGTGAGAAAAACATCATCCTCATTATTGGAGTCTATTAGATTGACATGATTTTCTTCTGGCTCCTCAGTCTCTCTTTCCTCCTTATCTACATAGTTTTCTTGGAAAGGAGGTCTAATTTGTTGGTCATTTTCTCTCTGTCTTATTTGAGGAGAGTCCCTTCTGAATTTTTGGTTTCTATTTCTGTTTTGAGGGTTTGTTTGGTTTTCCCTAGGAGGTGCTCTTTCATTCAAGTTGATTCTCTCCATCATCCTTTCCATTGTCCTAAATAGGCTGTCAATTTTAGCATTGAATGTAGAGGCCATAGTTTCCTCTTTGTATGTAACCTTCTTCTCTGCTCTTAATCTAGCCCTTTTAGCAATTAGGTTGGCTTCTACACTTACTGCTCCCCTTTGCATGTCTTCTAAGGTAAGGGGATCCCTTTTTATTAATTGATAAGACATGTCTGGATCAAATCCATCTGGAGATTTTACTAAGGCTAGTCCTTGTGGGGGTTTCATGTGGAGAGGGAGTGCATTGTATACAGTATTGAACCTAGTGTAGTAGTCTTGGACACTCTCTCTAACATTTAGTTTAAGGTTGTCATACTCTGATAGGATTTGAAGAGGATTTTTCTTAGTCTCCCACTTGTTTATGAATGTTTGATAAAGGGAAGGGAGATCATGAATGTTATTAGGAGTTAAGTTTTTGAACCATTTCTTTGCTTCTCCTCCTAAGCTTTGGGAAAACATTCTCATTTTTATGGTCTCCTCTTCTATTTCTTGGTAGTCAAAAGCATCATTCATCTTGTCTACATTCTGTTGGGCAGTTGTAGAATCAGCTCCATTAAAGTGAGGGATTTTAGATTGGTAGCCTTGTGGCATAGGTAGTAAAGGTTGTGGTAGTACCAGAGGAGCATACCATGCTACCATGATAGGAGGTAATGGGACCCAAGGAGGATTTAAAAGAGGAGGGTTTATGAGTGGGGGTAGTAGATGTACTTGGACCAACTAACTGATATTGAGCAGATTTGGTTTGAAAGGAGTCAAAGTGTTGGAGAAGCTGAAAATTAGGAGGAGTGGAAGGAGAGGCTTCTCTACTAGGACTTTGCTGTAAGTTTGTAGGCCCAAGGTCTGTCTGGTCTATCCAATTTTGAGACTTAGTTCTGAATAGGTTTCTTCTATGGTGTAATTCAAATTGGATATCTTGCAAGGATGTAAGATTTTTAGGAATAGAACTTGCTTTATGAATTGGTCTAAAAATAGTTGAATCTTCATTCCTAGAAGTTTTTCTTAAGATTCTTTCTGGGTCATCAACTATGGTAGGAGGGTTTGGGTCAGAGTGAGATCTGGTGTTGATTCTTTTTGAAGCCAGATTTCAGACCCATAACATAGAGAGGTTGAAATTTTGTAATAGTTTTGGAAACAAATCTATCTATAAAAATACTAAATTCACACAGTATGTGACTGGGTTTCCTTCTATCAGAATTGATTAAGGTGTTCACAGAGGATTCTGTGAGAAACAGTGGAGTCGTCAAGTCTACTTGAAACTAGTGGAGTCACCAGGTGGATGATGCTAACTATTTTGAGGATTTTGTTGTTGTCCACCATTAACAATCAAATACCAATCTACAGATATTTTTGGGTTTTCTGAGTTCTTTATGTACCACTAAGATTTTTAATGAATGTTCCCAAGTATGTTCTCCATTGTGTTAGTAGGGAAAATAAACCAAATATCATTCTTGTCTAGCACTTGATTTATCTAGGTTTGACAGGGATTCTTGAGTTTTGAAGGAATATTTAAGCTGTTACTTACTCAGTCCAACCGTGATCACCATTATGTGAGGTCCCTGTGATTTGGTATATTGGAAAGACCAAATAGACAAGGGTAACATCAAACCAACTTTGGAGTCCTAGGACCTAGCCTTCCTGGACTCAAAGAGGGCTCTCTCTAAATTTTTAGAAAATATATGACTTGTTTGATTTAGGGTGTTGATTTAGGCTAGTTAAAGTAATAGGGTTTGTTTGTTTTGTTTTGTTTGGTTGGGTAGGTTGTCAAGAGGAATAGATAGAGTAAGAGAAATTCAAACCATTGGGCTATGGGGTGTATGAAAGTCTTAAAAAGAACAACAATGAATCAAGGTTGTTTCATAGGGAAAGTTAACAAAGCCAAATGTATCTTAGTAGCTTATGTGGATGTAAAATGAACATTAAATTGTGAACATAGTAGGTTTAAAGGGCAATTAAGAATCCTTTAACATATCCTATAACAAGAAGGGATTTCAAGATCACTTATGCTTAAGAAATAACCGAAGGACATGGCACACCATAAACTTCGCTGGTCAAACTTCATCAAGTAAACTTTAAAACAACAATCCATCAAACCCTAGAGAGTAGGGAAATCCTAAATTCTCTAGTTATTCACTTTCAGAGAAAGAAAACATGTAAGATAACACATTAGTAATGATTAAAGAGCAAGGAATGGGAACTAATGCGCTCACGAACGCCTCTGCAGAAACCCTAGTCTGTCGGCGCCACTGATCTGCCGTATTGGCCTGCTCTCAGCCAGCCCGCGCGGCCTGACCACTGTCCATGGCTTCCAGATCGGGGGGGGGAAGGACAACCCCCCCCTGTCAACACCGATGGCACCCACGTAAGCTCGGTGCAAAGCAATGAATCCGCTGGAAAAATCCAGGAAACGCCGCTTCATAAGGAGCCGACCACGCAAACCCAGCCAGAGGCGGAGGCGCCCAAATCCTCCACCTGCAAACCCATCGCGACAGAAAGACCCAAGATCGAACTGCCCAGCCATCGGATAAACGCTCGAATCCAGTACATGAGAGACCATGCTCTCATTGGCAAATTTATCGGCTTCTGGCCGACTGAAAAAGCCCTATATGGCTGGGTTGCCTCCAAATGGAAGCCCAAGGGGTAAGTTACGCTGCAATTAGGTGCAAAGGGGTTCTTTACAGCGATTTTCAACTGCCTAGAAGACAGAAACATAGTAATGGATGGAGGGCCTTACTTTTTCAACTCAGCTGGGTTATATCTCCGCAACTGGGTGGAAAGATTCAACCCAGACAAAGAAAATTTTAACTGGGCACCTGTTTGGATACGCCTATACTCGCTACCACTAGAGTACTGGGACGAAGAATCTCTCCAAGCAATTGGCAAAGGTCTAGGGGAGTTTATCAAGATCGCAGAAGAAACGAAGCTTCATCGTTACACTTCATATGCTCGCATCTGCGTCCAAATGCATCTGGACAAACCCCTACCAGATGCTTTTAGCATTTACCATGATGATTTTGAATGGATTCAGCCGCTAGACTATGAGCATGTCCCTTTTAGATGTCGAAGATGCCATGCACTAGGGCATCTTTTCAGAGATTGCCCCCTTACCACACAAGCTCAGGCAAAAGAGGCGGAGGCAACACCGGAAGCGGATGGCTTTACCAGAGTCACACAGCGAAGAAGACATGGCAAGAAACCTTCAGTGCCAGGTAAGAAACCCTCTCCCTCTTCCAATATTCCTTCCACCAGTAATAGCTTCGCTGCTCTTGCCAACTCTGATCTTGCCTCTGAAATTGATCCTAGTCAGGATACTGCCCCTTCCCATCCCTCGAATATTCCAAAGCCTTCGGCCAAGCCCAACCCATTGCATTCCCCAGAACAAAAACTTCCTCCTGAAACCAACCCTGCTAACCGCTCTGCTGAGATCAAACTCCTACCCTGGCATCGGCCACAATGGAAGTAGACAACCCTAATACCCAACCTGTCTTATCTAACGAAGCTCTGCTCAACGGAAGTCAAGAGACTTACATGGAAGAGGAATCCGAAGGCCTGGATCTGGGCGAACTAGACATAACAGAGCTAGAGGAAGCTTGCATAAACCAGAATTTCGACACCATCAACCCTCATCAAATTGACAAATTAGAAAAAGTCTTCTCAAGCGCCCATCAGCAAAAGAAGCTCAGCATCCAACCCGGCAGCCACTGGGACAGTCTCAAAATCACAAAAGAATCAAGGAAAAGAGGGCGAAAGCCAGATTGGCAGCGCACCATTACAATAGGGCAAATATTGGTCGACTCAGGCCGATATCCTAAGCTTACAAGGTTCTTCAAACCTCTGACAAACAGTTCCACATGAAGTTGATCTCATGGAACATTAGAGGGCTCAACAGCCCTGGAAAGCACAAAATTCTCAAAAACATGATATAGAAAGAAAGAACAAATATACTCTTTCTTCAAGAAACTAAATGCAGCAGTGAAACTCTAGGAACAATCCTGACCAAGGCTTGGCCTAGCTGTAGCTCAGTAGCAGTGGATGCCTCAGGATCTTCAGGAGGACTCGCTATCATATGGGACACTCAGTCCATAGATCTTTCCAACTTCCACGCATCACACCATATTATACAGGCAACTTTCCATCCCATTGGATCCAACATCCACGGGCATCTATCCAATGTCTACTTCCCACAGGACCAAGCTCAGAAAATAGCTCTGCTTAATACCATGGCAGATTTAAATGCAAACAGGACTTTTCCTCTATGGATTGCTGCAGGGGACTTCAATATGATCACTAAGATGGGAGAAAGAAGAGGGGGAAGACTCAGAGCAGACCAGGACAGCGCCCACTTCAGAGAATTCATAGCCAACAGTTGGCTAATAGACATTCCCTTTTCAAATGGCACGTTCACTTGGAACAATAAGAGAACTGGAAATCAGCAGATCGCTTCAAAGTTAGATCGCTTCCTCATCTCTGACAATGCTATCCACTTAGGGGGGGAACTTCTGGCTTCAATCCTACCGCAGATCGGGTCGGACCATTGGCCCATCATGCTCCATTAGAAAAATGTCGGTCTTCAATACAAAAAGCCCTTCAAATTTGAAGCATTTTGGCTCACTCATGCCTCATTCAGAGATGTAGTCACTCAAGCTTGGCAGAGCTTTATTCCACCCCCTGGCTCGAAGATGTACCAATTTCAACAAAAACTCAAGCATCTCAAAGAAATCATCAAGAACTGGAATATCTCTGTTTTTGGAAACATCTTTCAAGAAATCAGAACACTGGAAAGCAAAATGGAAGAAACTCAGCAAAAAATCATTAATGAAGGAAGGACTGAAGAGCTCGCCACTCAGGAACAAGACTTATCCAAGCAGCTAGAAGAGAGACGCAAGCAAGAAGAACTCCTGTGGCGGCAAAAATCTAGAATAACCTGGTTAAAGGAAGGGGAGAGGAACACGAAGTTCTTCCACAGATCAACCATACAAAGAAGGATGCAAAACCGCATTCCTCATATAACCAACCAACAGGGCGCAAAAGTGGAACAACAAGAAGAAATCGAACAAGTTCTACTGGATCATTTTCAGAGCATACAGCAGGAAGACCATTCAATAGACCGACAGCCAGCCATAGACCACATCGCTCAGCTCATTCCCAAATTAGTCACTGATGAGCACAAAAAGATGTTACTCCGCCCGGTCACTCTTCCAGAAGTTGAAACGGCAGTAACTCAAATGAAAGAAGGAAAGGCACCCGGGCCAGATGGCTTCACCTCTAATTTTTTCCACAATTTTTGGGATCTTATTAAAGAAGAAGTATGGCAGCTAGTTGAAGAGTCCAGAGCAGCTCACTGGCTCCTCCCTTCCTTAAATGCCACCTTCATAGCTCTGGTACCGAAAGAAAAGTAGCCTAGCACCCCAGAAAAGTTCCGGCCTATAGCCCTCTGCAATGTGATCTACAAAATAATCTCCAAGGTCATTGCCAACCGACTTAAGCCTCTGCTCCCTCTCCTCATATCGCCAGAACAAACTGGGTATGTAGAAGGACGGCAAATCATGGACGGCATCATCCTCACGCATGAAGTTATTCACTCTCTCAAGACTTCCAAGAAGCCAGGTATGCTCCTTAAAATCGATTTATCTAAAGCTTTCGATAAGTTAAGCTGGCAATACATTCAAAGCATCCTTTCAGCTTTTGGTTTTGACAGAATGTGGATAAGATGGGTTCTATCTCTCATTTCTACGCCTTTGCACTCCATTCTTATCAATGGAATCCCTTCTAAGCCATTCAAACCCTCAAGAGGAATTAGACAAGGCGACCCCCTATCGCCCTTCATCTTTGTTCTCATGTCGGAAGGTCTCAGCAAGCTCATCCATAATGCTGTCCTCTCTAACCATCTGCGTGGTCTTTCTCTTCATGGCTCTCTCACCACCCATCAACAATTTGTTGATGACAATATGCTATTTGGGTTCCCTTCAGTCCAGGAAGCTAGATCCTTCAAAAAAATTCTTAACCTCTTCTCCACGGCCTCTGGTATGACTGTCAATGTCTCCAAGTCCCAACTCTTCTTTTTTAACACCCCTTCTATTATCCAGTCCAACATTACCATAATTCTAAGCTTCTCTCCAGCCCATCTCCCATCCAAATATCTAGGTGCCCCTCTTATTGCCACTGCTATCAAACATTCCACTTGGAATCTTCTTTTGGAAAAACTGGAAGCTCGGATCTCCTCATGGACTTACAGAGCGCTCAATCTCTCCAGTAGACTTATCCTCATAAAAGCGGTCCTGCAATCCATGCCTCTATATCTGTTCTCTGTGCTTGTAGCTCCAAAGTGGGTGCTCAACCAAATCAGAAATCTACAACGACGATTCCTTTGGGGCTCCTCAGAACAAAAATGCAAATGGGCCCTTGTCAATTGGAGCACGGTTTGCTCCCCCAAAACAGCCGGAGGTCTGGGGCTCAGAAATCCCATACACAGCAACGAAGTTATGGGGGCAAGACTGTGGTGGAACTGGCTCTCAAACCCTCTGAAACCTTGGGCTAGAATATGGACAGCTAAATATGCTAATAACAGGCCGCCTGAAGACCTGATCAGACTTCACCCTGGAGCAGTTGGATCACTTATATGGAACGCCGCCAAACAACACTTCGCCCTCATACAGCAGCACAGCTTCTGGGAAATAAGAAATGGGCACACTGCCAGATTTTGGACAGACTCCTGGCAGCAACATCCTCAACTCACTGACATTCTCAGCCTCTCCAATTATGATCGACCCAATCCTCTGGAAGAAATCAAAGTCAATCAAAGCTGGACCCATACTGCCTCCAATGATTTTAGGCAATGGAAGCACCCAACCTCAATCCTGCCCAATGCTCACAGTAACATACAGGCAGCTCTTCAACAGGAATTGCAACGAAGGAAAATAAGATGCTCAGAGTAACCAGATATGCTACGCTGGGGTTACTCCCCCAATGGCTCGTTCACTACGAAAGAAGCCTTCTCTTTAATGCACCCTATCCAGCTTCCAAAAGATAGGCTTTGGCAATTTGTCTGGGCTCCAGGTACTTGGCCTAAAATCTCTACCTTTCTCTGGCTTCTTAGTCACAGAAGAATCCTAACTTGGGACAACTTGCTCAAGCGTGGCTTCAGCGGCCCCTCTCAATGCCCAAACTGCAAGCAAGATGACGAAACATCTCAGCATCTCATGTTAACATGTCAACTTGCTCATCAACTATGGGAAAAAATATGTTTCAGCAGTCAACGCAATAAGCCAAAAGGAGACCTCGTCACCATTATGCGCAATTGGCCCCAGCGACCTTACAACGTCTCCATACTTAACTATCTCTGGCAGTTAATCCCTGGATTTCTCTTCTGGACTCTCTGGAAGGAGTGAAACAGAAGGTTATTCAAACAACAAACAACTCCTTTGGACATCATCTGGGACAACTTCAGCAAAAATCTACAAGAGACCCTCGCTCTCCATACATGGCAGGAAGAAGATCTCCCCAAACAACCAAAGGAAGCAGCTGTGTGGCAAAATTGGCAACTGCAGATAAAGACCAAGTCTAGCACCTCCAAGCAAAAGTCTCCTGAAACTTCAATTCATTGGACGCCTCCTCCTCCAGGCATCTACAAATTAAACTTTGATGGAGCCTCTAAGGGGAATCCAGGCCTAGCAGGCTTTGGAGGCATCTTCAGAAACTCTCAAGGGAACACTCTTGCTATCTACTATGGATCGATAGGTTGGGACACTAACAACTCGGCGGAACTGGAAGGGCTCTGGCAAGGACTTATCCTTTCTCACCTATACAATCTTTCCCCTATCATAGTAGAAGGAGACTCTCAGATCCTCATTGCCATAGCTACTCAACTTCTTCAGGGCACCAGAACCTCCAAAGTTGCCAATAGTTGGAGAATGGCCTCTCGTCTCGACAATCTCAGCAGATGGTTGGACAACAATCAAGCTATATCCTTCGTTCACACCAGAAGAGAAGGTAACAAGGTTGCGGACCTCCTAGCCAATCTAGGAGTCGAAAGCACAGACACTCTCAATCATGGCCCTCTTCATACTATCAATGACAGGGTTATACTCCAGAATTGCATCAACCTGGTGCAAAATGATCAAAACTCTCCGGATGCGGATGAACAATAATCGCATAGGGATTATTGGCTCCGGCCATTTCCCAACGCTCTCGGCGCGTGGTAGCCACATGGCCCTCCACGGCGCCATAATCACCGCATTTACTCTGCTTGCAGGTTGCATTAACTCTCAGCGCCGGCATTACATTCTCCCTGTTCCGCCTGGCTCGCGCATTATGAAGCCTTGCTCCTGGCTCGACGAGCTCACCGTCTCTCTGAGCGTTTGCATGGTGACCTGGGGTAAGCTCGCTGTCTCTCTGTGTGTTTGTATGGTGCCCTTGGACGGCGCGTGCCCTGCCCACTGCGCCGAGCCAAGCGCTCGCACAGTTACAGGCAGGCGCTGCTCGCTATTCAGTTGTATCGAATTCGAACTGGATGCTCATTTCTCCAACAGCAATTTCTGCCCAGGTGCTTCTATTGCTCCTCAGCAAAATTCCAGCACTCCTTTGCAGCTCGTTCCGGTTACTTTCTCTACTGTAGATCCGCTCCAGACTCCCAAGCCTCTCGAACCTGTGCCTCTCGGCCTCGCCATGCCTCGACTCAGGCAACGCATGACCGCTCGGCGTGGAGGCACGAGAGGAAGCTCGTTTGGTGATCACCCCTCATCCAGCAGGCAATTCTCTGAGATTCCTCCTGTCTGTGATCATGGCCATCCTCCAGCCTCTCCTCCGCCTGTCGCACCCCAGCGCATCTCCTCCCCCGCCCCCCAGCCTGCCAGCAGTCGTTTCATTCGTCAAACCACACAACGGGCAGAGTTGAGGTTTGACAGCGCTTTCAATCGTCCCTCCATCACCGCTTTCATCACTATTACTTTGCGTGAGGACGCCACCCTCAACCCCCCTACCTGGACTGTCTCCCATCCTGCTCCTTTCGACCCTCATCCTGTCCCTGTCGAGCTTCGTTCCTCCCTTGCTTCCTCACCCATTGAGGACTTTCCCGAGCCGGCAGGCTTAGCCAATCCCCCCTCTGGTCCCTCTCCCCTGCAGGTCAATGCTGGAGCTGAACAGGCCGCTGAAGAACGCAACAAGCAAAGTGAAGTGGAAGATCCTGAAGCTGATTACAGCTGCCCAATAGTGGAGGAAAAGCCATCGCCTACCAACTCCATCTGACTACGCAATGCCTTGGCGCAGTATGGTCTTTCAACTTGTTTATCTTGTTAGCAATGCTGGTTATCTACAGTATATTACAGTTTTCTGGTTGTCTTTTATGATAGTGTTAGTTTTTTGCTACTGTCTCATAACAATCACTAATATTCCACCGGTTTCCCTGAACAAGGGCGGTGAGACTGTTATTATAGAGCTGGTTTCCCTATATGGGCAGCTTCGTTCCAGAACTATGTTTGACTTTCAAGCCCAGTCTCAGGCTAGTACAGCTGAGCTGAGGCAGTTTTGTATTATTATACTTACATAAATAGAATTAGTCCGATTTAGAAAAAAAAAAATGATTAAAGAGCAAGGAACTCCTAAATTCCTTAATCAAACTATAAAAGACCTTAAAAGTGACTATTCAAGATGAACTAAAGGGAAAACCATAAACTTCTTCAGCCAAACCCTAATTAGTAAACTTCACAGAAAGACCTTAAAAACAATGTTTTAAGCTACACTAAAGGATAGGGCATACCATAAAACTATTTGGCTTGACTCCATTGAACCATTCTTAAGACAACATGCAAAGTGGAATTAGATATCAATCAAGAATTCTCCAATCAGACCTAGCAGAGGAAAACATCTAAGCAATAGAAGGCAAACAGTCTTAAGGTCAGGGATAATTTTAAGGATGGAAAATTATCTTGAAGTTTAAAAAATTGACGAATCTCACTAATCCCTAATATGAAAACTATAAAATGTTTATTGATGTATTTGTAAAATTATTCAAATTTATAATGATATTATATATTGTCTATATAATGTTGGCTATTTTTAACATAAAATAATTTTATATTGTAAAATTTGGGCGAATCATTTTTATAAAAAAATGGAAATTGACGAATATTTTTTTTTGGAAAAACCATGGAAAATTAGCCCACCTGTGAATCTTAGCTCCTAAAATTTTCAATGCTTAAGGTGCCTCTAACAACATATCTTAACCTAAATTTTCTGCTCTATTGCATGAGAAAAGATGAAACAATGTGAAAACATAAGGAAACAATTACTAAATTAGAACAAAATCACCATTAACCATGTTCATGAATCCTATGAATATGCTTGCTCCATTGATGCTCACTCCAATAAAAACACAAAGCTCCAAAACCAATTTCTTCACAACTCCAAGTCTATGTATATTTAGCTCAACAATCAACCAACAAAAATATGAATCTTAAATGTAGTATTTAACTGCCAAATTATGAAGTAAACCATAGCTAGGGTTTTAGAAGTCATTAATTTCATAATAAATACATTTCACCATTGAGACCATGCAAGGCCCAAGGCACAAATGTCCCAAACTCATTAAATGCCAAAATAGCTTCTAACATAACTTCTAAGCTAACTTTGGATTTATTTGTCTTCAATGCCTTTAAAATATCTTTTTCAATAACTTATGATGTGTTTTTTTTACTTTTAGGCAAGGGCGCAATGCAAAGGTACAAGGGAGCAGCACTAGGCCAAGGGTGCGACACCAAAATTGGAAAAGTTTCCTTTTTTGCAGTTGCGTTTTGGAGGCCTTCCTAGTATCCAAATGAGCTCCATGATAGCTCATTGGAAATCCTGTCCTATCTAGTTTCCAGATCTGCCTTTAGTTTCCATATTGGTGTCCATTTGCCTAGTCAAAAATCAATTCTCCAAATACTTCTAAGGGTGCAACACCAGTGCTGAAAAGAGGGCAGAAAGGTGTTTTTTAGGTGGTTTTTGGCCCTTTTGAGGGAGTATTTTTGCTCCAAATGACCTGAAATGTTCTGAGGATGATATCCTTGGCATGAGGAACATGGAAATGCAAAAAAATTGTCAATTGAGTGCCCCAAAAAAGAGCACAGCGCCAGTGGCGCTGCGTGTTTGGCCCTTTTTTCTGCTGGTCAAACAATCAAAAATAAAAAATGTGCACAATGTGCCAAAATTTTGAAATTAGCTTGTTGATCATGTTTATGATGCCTGGAGGGAAAAATCAGCAAGGATATCAAGTTTTTCCTTCTCCTTTGCCTCATTTTGTGCTTGAATCTTTGCAAGGGCTCTTTTAAGCTTGGCCCTTGCAATTATGCTCCTCGTGGAATAATGTCTTGCCATCTTCTTCTGTAGGTCAATGTCTCCTTTTTCCTTCCCCAGCTGGCCCTCTAGGTGCACATTGGATCTCTCTAGCCAAGATTCTTTCCCACAAATGACCTCTATGGCAAGCAACTCACTTGGAATGAGATGCTTGTTGGCAATATGATGCAGAGTGTTGTCCTTTATGGCAACCCACTGAATGAAGATGAAGACATGAGATTGTTGGCATGTGTTGTCCTTGATGGAAATACACCTGATGAAGTTATTCTTGACTTGAAGGACTTGGTAAATGATTTTAATCTGATGTGATATGATGTTTGTTGACAATATGATGTAGAGAGTTGTTCTTGAATGGAAACCCACCTGATGAAGATGATGGCAACTTACTTGATGAAGTTGTACTTGATAGAATATGTCTTGATGAACCTGTTTAAATATGAAAATCTGATGTATCTACAGTGAGTACAGAAGGCAATGAAGAAAGGATTTCAGCATGTGCTAAATCTATGGTGAAAAGAGTATGTCTCAAGGCATACGCGGATCTGTCTAGGGGAAATCGCGTATGCACGCGGGAAACAACGTGCCAAGTCGCGTATGGGCAAAAGCGCTCATAAAGTGCAAAACCAGGGGTAACCACCATGGTATTGACCCATTGTATTGGGTAATGATTCGTCTAAATGACCCCGTCCAGGAATACCATCGGAAGTATTGTAGTTTTGGGCTCATGGTATTTTTTTGGCTCATGGTATTGAAAAAGGGTAAACCTATATAAAGAGAATAATTTCATTGTGCAAATTAGGAGTGTGGGTGCAAGATGTCTGAGCTTGAATGAATACTTCTCTGTGAAGTATATCCGTATGGAAAGGGTAAAGGCTTGATGATAGATCTAAATCTATGATGCACCAATGAAGAAAATGATGAAGAAGGGGATCTAGATCTGAAATGTATTTGTATATACTAGATCTGTTTATGGAGTGATTAGATCTGTGATGAGGCGAACATATGTCTGAAGTAAAGGGTTGAATCTGAACTGAATATCTGATCTGAAGAAGTATGCAGCTCTGTAATGGTTGAAGATCCATACGCTAGTTCGTCGCAGAGGAAGCGCGTATATACGCGGCTTCGCTGAAGAGAAAGCGCGTATGCGCAATGAAATTGGATCTGTAATATGTACAGAAGTATACACTGGTTTATGTGAACGGAAGCGTGTATATACGCAACATCAGTGAAAGGAAAGCGTGTATGCAAACTAGGGTTTGCTGAAGTCTGTGGTAAGAAATGTCTAATCTGTTCTGCTGGTTTACTGATATCTGTCAGTGAGTTATATGTATCTATTTCATGGTTGACTGTGCTTAAAAGTATGGAGTGGGTCCAGTCTGAAAATATGATGAAACGTGGCCTGCAAGTGGTGTCCTAAAGGAAGCTTTGGATCCAGTGTGAAAATTGATGAAACGTGGTCCAAGGTGGTGCTGAGGGTTGTAGCCTTCAGTCAGGGGGTTGTAACTCCCTTCCAGGTGAGGCTGGTAAACGAGATCAGGGGGTCGTAGCTCCCTTCCAGGAGAGGCTGGTAAACGAGTCAGGGGGTTGGAGCTCCCTTCCAGGAGAGGCTGGTAAACGAGCGCGGGTGGGTGCCTGCGTGCTGGTAGAGTCTGCACCAGCACATATGTTGTAAGATGTTTTCTCTATAATAAAATATTGAAGGCTGAGCAACTGCAGCGGTGGTTTTCTCCCGTCTTGGGTTTCCACCTAAAAATCTTGGTGTTCATGTGTGATGCTTTGTGTGATGGTTTATTCTGTTGTTGCTACACATGTTTACTGTTAACATAACATCAGATGAATGAATAGTGCAAAGAACTAAGTTAATAAATATCTGCATGTTTATATCTCTGCTAATACGCGAGTTGTATGAAGGATATCCGCGTGTATACGCGAGTTTACTAAAGGAAAGTAGCGTATGGGTTTTAGAGAGTAAAAAAAAGTAAAATTTTTTGAATATGCAGTAAATACTGATTCACCCCCCCTCTCAGTATTTTTCCCAACAATGCTCTGCCAACTTTGTCTCCATCTTTCTTTCCCGGGCTAAAGCCTTCTTCAACCCAATTGTCCTTGGCCTCTTCCTGGGAAGTTGTTCTTCCTCATCCTCAATGTCATCAAGAGTGCCCAAGGTCTCATATAGCATAGCCTTGGATTTTCCAGCCTCTTTCCGAGCTTTGATAGCTCTGACCTCACGGATGGATTTCTTTGTCTCTAACTGTTGGTTTTCTACCTCAAGGAAATTGATCACATTATTTTTCCTACCAATATTGGTTTGTAGCTCCCTAATCTGGGCATCCTTGCTCTTTATCAACATGTTTGTAATACTCTCCTAATCCTCACTCTCAAGGTTAATAAGTTGAAACTCTTGTTCAGTTTCATGCTCATCCTCTTTTTCAACAATGACCTGCTCTGCAACCTTTTCCTTACCCTTATCAAGTTTCTTTGTTGATGATGAAGGCAGGGCCCCTTCCACAATTTTTGGATCAAACACCTGCCTATGAACTCTTTGATAGGTCAAAGAAAAAGGCTCTATGTCAACTATCTTAGTGTCATCTGTCTCACTGCTCTCTTCACTGTTTGATGTTGTGTTATCATGAGATGAGGGTGAAGGATTGTGGAAGGGTGATGAAGGAGGATCATCATGAGATGAAGGAATGTGAGTGGATGGTGATGTGGAAGGGTCATCATGGGGTGAAGGAATGTGAGTGAGTGGAGATGTAGGAACAATATGAAGTGATGGAGAAGTAGGAATGGAAGGATGAGATGAGGAAGGTATATATTCTGATAATGGCCTTGTGGAGCAGTAAAAACCTCATGGGAAATGAAGGTATCCCATGGAATGTCCTTCTGCTGGAGTTGGTGCATAACTACCACCTTGATAAGAGAATGATGGAAAAGGGTTTTCATTTGATGAGGGTAGTTTCTCTTCTGGACTATGTAGGCCATTTTTTCAATGCTTCGGTAGAGGTAATAGGGTATGTGCAACATTATCACTCTAGTAAAGTGCATAAGAAGTCGGATGTGGTAGGAGTAAAGGCGGGAAAACCTTCCTTCACAAGTAAAATACTTCATGATAATCTTCATCATAGGTGCATATCAATCAAGCAGGTGAGAGAAAGGAAAGATGGATTTTTTTTGGTCTTTATACCTGGGCTTAAGGTATGGCTCAAAGTAACTCATGTCAAGGTTAGCTTGCTTGAACCATTTCTCCCCTACACTAGGTATGATTGTGGCATCTGCAATGGAATTTGTAGACAATTCGAAGATGACCCCTGCAAGATTAACTTGTTTGTCATGCAAATTAATAATGAAAATTCTTGTTAGCTCAGGGTGGTTTTGTACTTGCTGCACCTTCTCACAAAATTCAAAGCATCCTACATGTTTGAAGCAAGAAACAGTAAGGGGAGATGCCATGAGCTCCCTAGTATTGAGGGGTTCAAATTTTTTTATCTTTCCTCCTTTACGATCATGCCTCCTTGGCATTTGGGCCTCCACATCACTGCCATTTTCCTCTCCCTCAAACATGTTGAAAACTCTGTTTCTGAAAACCCTAAGGCTGATGTGAAATGAGATGAAGGGAGGATATGAAATGGCAGTTTGCAAATGAATGGAATGAGTGAGAATGAAGGGAATGGCTATTGTGTCAAGCAAGATGAATGACAACCCTCAAACAGTGTAATTTCTGTTGTTATGACTGATACTCTTTATAGGAAGATGAATCAATGGAAAAAAATGATTTCAAGGTTGAAAATTAGGGTTTGATCTTAGGGTTCCATTTTCATTGATTAGGAGAACACCAAAATTTCTTGAATATAGGTGTATGTCAGGTACTTACCCTTAAGATTTGTTTGGAGGATCTTTAGCAAGAGCTTGGAATAAACTTGGAGTGATTTGAGTGGTTGGAGGGTTTAGAAACTCTGCCCAAGCGCGCAGCGCCAATATTGAGGGCGCACCGCCAGTCCTGAGCGCACAACACCAATGGTTTTTTGCACAGAGCCTATTGGGCAAGAGCGCAGTGCTCTGTCAAGGGAGCAGCACCCACTTCTAGGTGTGCAATGCCTTTAGAAATTGAATAGAGGAAAAATTCCAGGGGTGCAACGCCTTCTCCCATTCATGCAGTGCCAAGATGAGCGCCCAGCCCCGAGCAAATTTTCCCAAATTCGTCTTGAAAACTCACAAATTTTTCTCTCCTTGACAATTCTAATGCTTTGCAAGATGATAATGATTCTTTGAAGTGTTAGATGAGCTTTATAGGAAAATGGAAGTTTGATTTAATTATAGAAACCCACTTCCTAATGTTAAAAGTCCTTTTTCTTTTCTCACTAACCCTTTTACACTGTTTGCATGCAGGTTTGCTAAAATGATGAATTTTACCTTTCTTTTGGTCATAGAGGCATGAAAAGTTAATTTTAACACCTTTAGGATTTAGCCACATAGCAGCATCTTCAAAATCTTCTCTTGTTTCCACCATGGAGCTCAACTCATCTTTCCCACCTTGTCTAGCCACTTTCTTCAAAACCCTAGGTGTCTGGAGTGCTTTACAGCAATCATCGGTGTTGTCTTCTAAGTTCTCTATAGCCCTTTCAAGTTCATTCATTTCTGTCTAGTTCACCTCACCTTTTTCCATATTCCATCAATATTTTCTGACATACTTTCTTCATGTTTGGCCTTGTGTGCCTTCTCCATGTAATTTCTACAAGTGATCACTGTTTTGGCACTCAACTAGACCATCAAGTTCAAAACCCTAGTTCTCTAAAAGACTAATGTGTTCCCCTTTCCTTAGTTGTAAGTTTTTTTCATTCAGGAGTAGACAATCTACCTTATCAGTACCTTTTGGTGACAAAGCCTTCAACACTCCTGCAGAAGTGCTAAACTCTTTGTGTTTTCCTCACTTGTAGGTTCTGAACTGATAAGACAAACTTCTTTGGAAATTTTAGGTCCTTCTTGAATAACCATGTCTTTGACATTCTATTATATCTGAGCTAGATTCTAGCAAAGGAAAATCAGTGCCTAAAACATCCAAGAATGACCCTAAAACATGTAAAATCCCTAATGACCTAGTGGGAGGGTTCTTTTACTTGATCTTGACTAAGATTTGGCTTGGAGATTGTCAAGTGAAAATAGAGCATTGCCAAAAGTGTTGTATTGAAGATCCAAAATGCAATGTACTTGATTTATCTAAAGAGCACAGAGATAGTTTTGAGACCATTAATGCTTAAGGAACCTCGGGAACATGGGAATGACTTAGCTATAGGAAACCATAGAGGGAGGAGGGAGTCTATTGATAAGGGAAAAACTAGGCAATGAGGCTTATAGAAAGGGAAGGAGGCCAAAAAATATAGGTAAAAGCCCATAAAGAGTTTTTTAGGAGCAACAAGGTGACTTTGAGATGGAAAACTTGATAAATAGTGAAAAATTTTCTTTAAGGATAATGAAGGCAGTGAGATTTTTGAAACTCAAGATATTCAAGGAATATTGTTTTCATAAATATTTAAACACCCTATAGTCATCTAAAGATAGTAAAAAATACTGATGAATTACATCGAGGTTAACAAGGTGTTGTGGGTTATCTAGTTTATCATGCCTCGATAGCATGGTCATTGTTGCTGAGGTGTTGGGGTGCGTGGCCAATCTAGCAAGACATACTCTTAGACTCTTCCTCAAGAGGCGACCATTGTTTACTAGGTTGTGATCCCTCCATGGGCTCAGACAAATATTCAAAGGCTATAAAGAAATGTTCGTAGGGATAGACAAACAGTCTCAAATTTTGAGGTTTTGGAAGAAGTTTCTCAAGGTCTCCCAAAACTTGGGCACACCAGGGGCAGGAGAAAGCAATACATGTATATGATCACTCTTCATTTGTATTTTACTGGGCCAAGTTCTCAAGGAGAAGAATGATGATATAAATGAGCTTTAGAGGAAAATGGAGAATGTAGGAAAACATAGGTTGTCTGGAAGCTCACATGAAGCATTTGGAAAATCACATACATGGTAAACTCAAGTTTCCAACTACCCTAGGCACTCATTTGGACAATGTTGCTCTTGTGACATATTCATAATAGTAAATGGTTGTCTAAATATGATTATGTTGTTTTTTCCAGCTCTTCAGATATATGGTATATTGAGGTACGTAGTTTATGTGGTTGGATGTAAAAATTTTGACAGTTAACATATCAACCAACATATCTAATCAGAATGAGAACAATGATGCAACTCCCTCTCCCTATATATATAGAATGAAAAAATGAAATAAATTGAAATGGATTTACTTATATTATAAATGGTTATAGCAAATAAAAATTTAAAATAAATTTTAATGGATTTACTAATCTTAAAAATCAAGATTGTCTTGGTTTTTAAATTATATATATATATATATATATATATATATATATATATAAATATATATATATATATATATATATATATATATATATATATATATATATATAAATTAAAAATAACAACATATTAAGTGATCATAAATTTTTCAAATTAATCTATTAATAATATTGAAGGTATCCACAAAGGAGACCTAGCAATATTTCACAGGCAACAATCATACTCCACATTACTTTGTTCAGATCATAGACAACTTGCTAAGGTCCACATAGTAAAGTTAACACCAAATATAATAACATTCTAGGGATTTTACCAAAAAAATTATTGGGTATCTATCCAATTCAAGTGTTAAGCTCGTGTTATTACAGGTATGATATGACCATAATTATTTTTCAATTTGAAGCCACCAATTGTTCCTTCTTCGCATCACATTCATATATGATCATCGTGAACAAGAACATAAAAATAAAATTTCAACCATTTTTTATTCTCATGAATTTCTATGTGAGGTATACAAGGCCAAAAGGATCGTGATAGACTCGAGGTGAAGGAAAAAGCATCCTGAAACACCAATAGGGGTGCCTATTTGGGGTTAATGAAAATAGTTTGATATAATAGGCCCTTCACTGTAAACCCTCTCCAAAGCTTTGGTTCAAGGGTTAGCTAGTAAATTTATATGGAACATTGGTAAATTGTATCTATGTGACAAGCTAGTAGCAGCAATACAAAGATGTTATGAGATGCTCATGATAGTCTAGCTATAATTGTTGAGGCACAAAAAATAATCATACAAGTCATTCCATTCATCTGATGAAAACAATGAGCATGCGACAATGAGCGAGAGTAACAAACATAAATGAATACCATAGTCTTCCAACTAGTTCCTAGGGCTCAATGGAGACTGTCAACACATAGCAATGGCAGGCTTTAGGCTTTATGAAAAGTGGGAAGGAATAAGTCATATGTGCCACCCATTAACTAATGAATGAAGCAGTATTAGTTGCAACAATTTCCAACATGCAAACCTAAGGTCATTACCATGAGAAAGTTCTTTTGTTTTTTTTTTTGAAATATTTCGTTTATAGGTTTATGGATACCCATGCATTTGAGTTATTTAAGAAAGTGAAATATTCTTTGGTTGGTTCGTCTCATGATCTAAGGGTTCAAGGGCTCTACATAGTTACAAGGCTTTTTGTTGGACATACTGTGACCCCTTGAACATGTGGCACTGCTGCCTAGAGTAGTACAGTGTTACTCCACCCAAAATACACTTTAAAACAAGTTTACTTATATAAGATCCATATTATTAGTTATTTAGCAGAATATCATAACAATTCAATATAGTGCAAGTATAATTTATTTCCATAGTACTTCACTTAAACATTCATAAGTGTATGTAAAGACATCACATCAATAGAAATTTTGTCACAATTGCAAAAATTTTATGGAACAACCCTATGCCCTTTTTCTTTTATTAATTAATGTAAAAATATTTACATAAGGATCTTGAGACAAAGGCTCAGATTTTGTACAAAAAACAAGCCAAAATAGAATGTACTTTTGAAAGAAACCTTGCCACCCGGTTTGACCGAATCGTCGGGTCGTCCCTACCTTATCGCATCACCTGACATTTCCCTGCTCCGGGTCTGCTCAGTTCATCTGCCCTATTGCAGACTTATTCAAGCTCCCCAAGTTCGTCCTTCCTTTCTTCCTTAACTTGGCTAGCACTTGCCTTTTTATTCTTATTTGTTTTGGCTCTCCTACTCCATCTCTTGTTCATTCTTATGTTGTTATTCCTCTATTCTCCCTCAAATGGTTGCACCTTTGGCATATTATTATGCCTCTCCCTCGTGTGATTATCCTTTACAGTTGCGACCTTCCTCCTTCCATTAGGTCAAATCAACTTGCAATTAGTTTATTCTTCATGGATCAACTCACTCATGCATCATTCCATTTTTTTCAGATCAACTCTTCCCTCAACTTGTTTCACTTATCCGCTTATTTCCTCTATTGTTTTGACTCATTCCATGCTTCATTTTGGGGACACATTGCTTGGTCATGTTGTTCCCTTGAAATAAAAGTTAGTAAACAACGTTTTGGATTGTACATATAAATGTATTTGCGAAACAATCTAAAAATGAGTATCTTTTATATTCACAGGTTGTACCAATATAATAATTACAATTTGAGTATACTTTATAGGTAAATTATAATGGTTTTCCTCCATATTATTCACATTTTACATGATTATGATTTTATATTATGTATTAATTTAATTATTTAAATATTATTAAATTTTATTATAACGTATTTAAATGGATTAGTATAACAGTGATTAGAATTATAGTATGTTAGAAGTGGTAACAAATTCATGATATTCTAAGGTTTTGATTTAAAAAAAAAGAAAAAGCATGTAATTTATATATCTAATTTTATAAACTAACATAATATTGATTTGTTTAAATTAGTAATTTAAATTAATTTCTTGATTTTTAAAATTAGTAATTTAAATTAATTTCTTGATTTTTAAAATTAGTAATTTTAATTAATTTATTTTTATTTTCCATTTGTTATAACATGTTATAACACAAGTAAATTCAAGTTAGATATAAGAATTTTGTGATCCATAATGTAGATAAATATCTTTCGAATTAATCACATCATTAGGATTAGGTCGAAGTTTCGAACCATCTAATGTATGTGGAGGGTGGTTCTCCAATAAAATCCCAAATATTATTAACTGCATTAATAATTACAATAATATCACCTCAATTCATAATGATGATAATTTAATAGAAAATAATAATAATAAGATTATTAACAATAAAGATTCTAACAATAGTTTAATATTAAACCATAGTAATATCATTCCCCTTGTGGAATATAACAATAATATTTCTAACAATAATAATAATACTAATGATAACCATGGTAGCATTAATAATAATAATGTCATTATTAATAATTCTAATTTTAATAGCTATAATAAAAATGTAATTAACCTTTCTAGTTTTTCTTTTGATTCTTAAGTTTTCATTATTCTTAATAGAGGGCTTAATTTTTCCCTTGCCAGGAAGAAGATCCCTGCGGATGATATTATTTGTAACATCGATTATGGCATTAGGGATCTCCCTGATAATGTTAAGGAGACCATTAGACAAGATTGCTCTATTATTCTTAGGAAGGCGAAGCCTCCCAAAAGAAACTTGAGTAAGCCTGAGTTTCTCGCCCTCAAAACCCTAAGGGACAACCGTGACAATGTCATCCTTAAGGCAGACAAGAGTGGGGCCATAGTCATTTTGGATAAATCCAAATATGTCAACAAGATGGTTGACCATATGCCCAATAGTGGTAGTTATGTTAAGCTTAAGAAGAACCCCCTTAAATCGGTTTGTAATGATGTTTCCCTTTCCATTAAGTCAGATTTTTCTCTTAATCCTCTCTCTAGGAGGCTTATTGAGAGAAATCCCCTTACCCCCCAGATCTATGGTCTCCCCAAGATTCATAAGCCATGTGCCCCTTTAAACCCTATTGTTAACACAATAGGTGGTCCCTCTTATCATCTGGCCAAATTCTTGGCCCAAAATCTTAAACCCCTTATAGGTCAAATTGATTCCTTTGTGAAGGACTCGGCTTCCTTTATCAAGGAGTGGAAGAACATCAAGCACCAGCCTGGTGAGCTTCTAGTTAGCTTTGATGTTGTGTCCTTATTCACCAAAATCCCCATCTAGGAAGCTGTTGATGTCATTAAACGGATCTTTGATGAGGACACCTCTAAATTGGTTAGCCTCTGCCTCACCTAGACTTTCTTCATTTTTCAACGTGATTTTTATGAGAAAACCTGTGGTGTTGCGATGGGCTCCCCTCTTTCCCCCATATTTGCTAACTTATTTTTAGAGGATTTTGAATCAAAGGCCCTGGCCTTGGCTAAATTTCGCCCTAGGAAGTGGAATAGGTTCATGGACGATACTTGTGTCATCTAGCCCCATGGTCGGGAGAAATTAGATCTATTCCTTGGGCACCTAAAATTGCTTTCTGATTCCATCAAGTTTACGATGGAAGTGGAGGTTGATGGTTGCCTTCCTTTCCTTGATATCCTTCTCTCTAGGAATGAGGATGGTTCCATTTCTCACCGAGTTTTTCGCATGAAGACTCACACGGAACAATACCTTCATGCTGGATCCCATCATCTTCCTACTCAGAAATTTGGTGTCTTGTGTACCCTTGCGACTCATGCTCTTAGAATTTCTGACGACAGCTCCTTGGAATCAGTGAAGTCCCATCTTCTTGAAGTTTTTGAAAATAATGGTTACAGTAGATCTCATGGTCTCAAGGCTTTTCGAAATGCATTTAAGCATTTCAATGAAAAGTCTAATCGAGTGGATCCTATTTCCAAGGTCCATCTTCCATTTATCCAGGGGACAACGGACAATATTTCCCATGTCCTTAGAAGATATAATATCTATGCTTCTTTCAAACCTCTCTGCACTATTAGGAATTCTCTTGGGTCCGTTAAGGACCCTATCGACCCTAAGGACATGAAAGGGGTTTACATTATTCCTTATTCATGTGGTGCTCCCTATATTGGTGAAACGGGTCGATCCATTAGGCAGAGAATCCTAGAACATGCTGCGAATATTAAACACAATCGGTCTCGTACCTCAGCTCTTGCTGAGCATGTGGAAAAATCCTTTCACCATATTTGTATTGAGGATTCCAAAGTCGTTGCCAAAGTAGATCACTTCCACCATAGGAAATTAAGGGAGGCGATTGAAATTCAGTAGCATGCTAAGAATCTCAATCGTGATGATGGTTGGAAATTAAGTAAGAGTTGGACCCCGGCTCTCCCTAGGTAGTTTTTTTTTTAATAATATATCTATATATATATATATACCTAATTAATTCATTATTATATATTTTTACCTAATTAATTCATTAATTTTATTTATTCATTTATTTGATGTATTCATTCAAAAAAGTAAATAAATAAATAAATCTCCCCTCCCTATTTTGTAATTTAATTAAATTTTTAATAAAATTATTTCTTCTTAAAAATTATAATTCTAAACTAACTAACTTTATAATGACTAGCTAGGCTTAATATTTTAGTTTATTTATTAATTTTTATTTTATTTTATTAAAAATATTTTTACTTTTCTTTAATTCGTTTTATATTATTATTTATTGACTTGCAATATTATCTCCCAAATTCTTGAAATTAAAATCCTAAAAATTTTAAGATTTACCCTTCTTAGCTTATTATAATAACTATAATTTAATCATTTTATTAAATTATTAAATTCTAAATTATTATGGGTTAACGTTCCTTAAAATCTTAAAAACTATTAATATTTTACCCTATTAACAAACTAGTCAAATATCGGTTAGTTTCTAACGGCTACTTTCAACAGCTTTTTCTAGGCAATGACACATCCCTACTATTTAATCAATGTGATCTGTTTCTTTCTTCACCTTGTCCTGAGGATGAACCACATTAGATGGTTCTAAACGTTGACCTAATCCTAATGATGTGATTAATCTAAAAGATATTTATCTACAAGTAAATTCATTTCAATTTATTTCAAATTTTCATTATTTATTAAAATAGTTTATATATGGAGGTTATATTGTTTTTAGTTTCACAAAAATACATTAGTTTTACTCTAATTAGATTTTTTTGTTAATAGGTTAAGTGTCAAAAAATTTACATCCAACCACGTAGAGTGCAAAAATCAACATACCATATATTCAGAGAGCTGAAAAACAACATAAACATATCAAATAAACAACCATTTACGATTAAGAAGATGTCAAAGGAGTAGGAATTCCCACTCGAGTGCTCGAGGGTGTTGGAAACTTGAGTTCACACTATATGTGCTTTTCCAAATGCTTCATGTGAGTTTTCAAACAATCTATGTTTTCCTACATTCTTCATTGGTTCCTCTAAAGCTCATTTTGGGAAGGAAATGATTTCATTTCTATCATCATTCTTCACCTTCAAAACTTGCCCTATTAATGTTTTCAACTGCCAATGAAGAGTGACAATATGCATGTATTGATGTCTCCTGCCATTGTTTAGATTTGTTGGTTGATATGTTAACTGTCAAAATTTTTAGCATATAATATATCTAGAGAGCTTAAAAACAACATAAAATTATATCTAGCGAGCTGAAAAAAAACATAAACATATTAAATTCACAACCATTTACAATAATGAAGATGTCACAAGAGCAAGTTTTTCTAGTCGAGTGCTTGGGGGTGCTAGAAACTTGAGTTCACACTGTATGTGTTTTTCCAAATGCTTAATGCGAGCTTCCAGATGATCTATGTTTTTCCTACATTCTCCATTGCTTCCTAGTAAATCTCATTAAGGAAGGAAATTATTTCATTTCTATCATCATTCTTCTCCTTGAGAACTTACACCAGTAATGTTTTTGACCGTATGCATGTACTAATTTCTCCCTCCCTTTGTGTTTCCATGGTCTAGGAGCCTTTGAGAAAATTCTTCCAAAACCTCAAAAATTGAGACTCTTTGTCTATCCCTAAAAACATTTATTTATAGCCTTTAAATATACGCCAGAGTGCATGGAGGGATCACAACTTGGTAAAAAATGGCCACCTCTTAGGCAAGAGCCTTAGGGTAGGTCCTGCTACACTCGCCACACTCCCCAACACCTTGGAAATCACCCACCATGTTGTTGAGGCATGGTAAACTGGATAACCAACAACACCTTCTTAACTTAGACAAGGCCATATATGCACTTCCCACAAAACCTAAAGAAGTCACAATTATTGAGCACAAACAGAGAATTCACATAATTGTAGAGGTTGAGACTCTCTTCACTTCCCCAAAACAGATGCTAGAAACAACATTCGAAAACCCTGTTAAAAAGACGATAGCAATACCAAGACACCAAATCCAAGTCTGCGAAATAAGGGTGAACGTGTAATCATGGCAATATATATCTAAGGAAAATTAATATAATTTAGAAGATAGGGAGTCTATAAATTTGACCTCACAGAGTATCCATTGATTCTACTAAAGAAGGTATAACAAGACCCAAAATCACCCATAACCTAACAATAACAAGATGCACAGAGCTAAGAAAACAATGTTACCTTGACATGTGGCCCCGAATGAAGGAAAACAATGAGCCACAGAGAAACTTCTAAACAACAAGCTAAGAAATTTTTTATTTTTTATGTGGCCTCGAATGAAGGAAAACAATGAGCCACAGAGAAACTTCTAAACAAAAAGCTAAGATTTTTATTTTTTTAATCTTTTTTTATTTTATTTTAATTTATTTTTTTAATTTTTATTTTATTTTAATTTTTTAGTTATTTTTTAATTTTATTTTATTTTATTTTCTTTCTGATGGGTAATAACCAAGCAGGAGCGATATATAAGCTCATCTTAATATTGTAAGCTCCAAACTTTGTTAGGAAGTATAGAAAGATAAAAATTAGTATCCCTCCTCTATTATATACATTCTGTGACAGACTTCCTCAAAACCAAGCTGATACCCTTAGCCAAACCATAATTTGAGCTTGCACAAATACCCAAGAAACTATCGATTAAAACATTTGAATGATCGAGAGACAATAGAATAACATTAGGCGAACCATAATGACAAGTGACGACCTCCACGCGTATAATGCATTGGGGGGGGGTGTTATCACTCTGCCAGATCTCTAAGGTTGAAGAAGAGATCACAACATAGGTAACCACAAACCAATCTTTTGGCTTGGTATCTAGCCCTACCAAAATGGAGAGGGCTCTCTCCACAAGGTCACAGCCAAGAGGGATGGATAAATTAGGGTTTTAGGCTAGGTATGAAATGCAGAAGGGTTTGTTTTATTTTGATTTGATTGGGTTGTTGGATGAGGATATTAGGTCAAAGAGGCTAGGTCAGGGAAAATAGGATTAGGGTTACAGTCCATTCAATGGGGCAAGGTAGGTAGAAATTCTATCACATTAGGGTTCCTGGGATGGAATGATTCAGACAGGTGAGGAGTTAGGAAGAACATAAAAGATGAATTCTTCCTAAAATGAAAGAAAGATGAACATACTATGAAACCTTTCCCAAAACAGAGCATGTGAGATGAATTTTTTTATCAACTTCAAAGTGATCATACAATAGAAGTGCAATGAATTATGAATACAATACATTCAACCATAATTAGACATAAGAAGAAACAATGTTAGAAAAATATACCACATGTATCCCACAGAAATAGCTCCAACACTTTTATTAAGCTCCTGCCAAAATGATTACAATAGAGTCTCTGATCAATATGTCAACATCCAACTCATTCCAACTTGTGAAATGACTGAAAAAATACATGATATAGGCCTTAAAAAAACTTCTCTCAGCCTTAGGGGCCGAATCCATGAGAGGAGGAGCAGTTCCACCAAAATTGACCTGAATACCTAGAGTATAGGATGGTCAAACAGACTCATCCCTAACTTAAGTGAACTCATTCATTACACCTCATCATGAGTTTTCATCTAATGTATTTACCCTAGGTAACACTAAAAATATGATAATTACATTTAATTCCAATAATTACATAATTAAATCATCATTTTTCCAAGTGAAAATCAAAATTTTAGTCAAAACTGAGAAAAAACAGAAATTTGTAAAGGGCGCTACGCTAGTGCCAACGATGTAGTGCCATGTTGTAGGCCACTTTTGGAGGCCTTCTCGATGTCCAAATTAGGCTCAGGATGGCTTGTTGGAAAGCCTATCCTGTCTAATTTCCATATCTACCTTTAGTTTTCTGAATGGAGTTGATTTTCCCTGTCAAAAATTGATTCTCCCACATCTTGTCAAGGGCGCAGCACCAAGATAGAAAAGGAAGTAGAACATTGATTTTTTGTGTGTTTTTTCGCCTTTTCCCCTACTAGTTGTCCAAACCAAGATTAGAAACATTGTTTCCTGGAATTTATTTTTCATTTTTCATCTTGTGATAGTCTTATTTTGGTCAAATAGTGCCTCAAACAAGGATGCAGTGCCTAGGGCATTGTGCCCTTGACACTCTAGTTGTCATAAGATTGTCTAGGTTTGCAGAAAAACATAAAAACTTCAAAATTTGACCGAAAAACTTCTAAAAATTTGGTATTTGGATGTTGTTATGTGGTTAGGCATGGAGTGAGGCTTCAGCCAATATTTCAAGCCTCCTTTCCTCTTCTTTCATGGTCAAGGCTTCAATTTTTGCATTGGCTCTTTTGAGCTTGGCCCTTGCAATTTTGTCTCTTTGGGCATAGTGCTTGGCCTTCTTTCTCAATATATCATTATCTATGTTTGCCTTCTCCATAAGATTCTCTAGGTGTTGGTTAGCTCTATCAAGCCATTTCTCCCGGATCTCATTGACTACCACTGCAAATTGTTCACTCAAAGTGAACTGATTAGCAAGCTCAACCTCTTTTTTCCTTTCTACTTCTAGAGCTCTTTTCAACCCTCTATTCCTAGGCCTTCTCCTTGGCATTTTTTCTTCTACCTCATTGTCACACTATATGTTTCTAGTGTCTCTTCAAGCAAGAATTCGGATTTTTCTACCTCTCTTTGAGCTTTGATGAATTTAACCTCATCAATGACATGTTTTGTTTTCAGCTGTTGGTTCTCCTGCTCAAGAAATTCAATGAAAAATATAGACTTGTCAAGATTAGTTTGTAGTCCTTAATCTTGGATTATTTCTCCTTGATTATTGTGCTAGTGATCTCATCATCATCATCATCATCTAGGTCAGCAAGGTCAAAATCTTGTTATGTCTCATGGAGGTCCTCCTCCTCATGTCTGATCTCTGCCTGAATCTTTGCCTCTGTCATCTTTTTCTTCCCTTGGTCTACCTTCTTTGTTGATGTAAAAGGCAAGGCCCCTACCACTGTGTGTGAAGCAAACACATGCATGTGACCTCTCTGTTATTTTTTTTCCAATGGGTCTATCTCAGTCGCATTAGCCTTCTTAGGCTCATTGATCTTAGCTATGCTAGGTGACCCAGTCTCAATGTGAAATGGAGATGATGGTGGTGAAATGGGTGAAGGAGGTTGATCTGATGATGATGCATTAACTATGGGCTGAGATGGAGGAATGGATGTGGAAGGATGAGATGATGAAGGCACATCTTGGGCATGCTAAAAAGGTAGAGTAGTGAATATGTCATGAGCTATGAATTTTCAATTATTTGAGGTGATTGAGGACTATGATTTTGATGAGGGAATGGTGAAAAAGACTATTCATTTGGTGCTCATATTCTCTCCTTTGTACAATATATGCCCTCTTTCCAATCCTCCAGAAGAGATAATAGGGTATGTTGAGCATCTCGACTCTTGTGAAGTGCATGAGTAGCCGGATATGTCAGGTGTAAAGTCTAGAGAACCTACCTTCATAAGAAAATTATATCATGATGATTTTCATCATGGGGCCATATCTCTCTAGGAGGTAAGCGAAAGGAAACTTCCCCTTTATTTCTTTGTTATGCCTAGGTTTGATGTATGGCTCAAAGTAATGCTCCTCCAAGTATTTTTGCTTGAACCATTTTTCCCCAAGGTTTGGGATTCCAGTGGCAGCTGATATAATGTCAGTGGACAAGGTGAAAGTGACACCAACAAGGGTTACCTAGTTGTCATGAAGATTGGAGATGAATGTTCTGCTCAGCATAGGATGATGTTGGACCCTTTGTATTGTCTCACAGAATTCAAAACATCTTATATGCTTAAAACATGTCATAGCCATGGAAGAGGCCATTAGTTCCCTAGTATTTTTTGGCTCAAGTTTAAGGATTTTCCCTCCTTTTTGTGGCCTCCTCTCCTCTCTTTCTTCTCCCTCACTGTAGCTTATGTTTTTTTCTTCTTCCAGAGTTTCTTGGTGTGAAAACCCTACGGAGATGGAATGATAGTGAAGAAAGAGTTTTGGGAAGTGGGAATGGGATGGGGAAATTTAGGGAGATGAGGGAAAGGGTTTATGAAATGAGGCAATTGATAGGGAGTATTACTATTATTGGGTTTGGGATAGGAAATTTTATTACAGGTTAGGAATTTTGGGAGCCTAGGCAAATGAGTAGCCTATGTCTTAGGGTTTCAAAGGAAAAGGGCTTAGGGAAAGAGGATTATGATATAGGGGGTGAGGATAGGGTAATTATGATGTGGGAAGGGAATGAAAGTGCTAGGGAGTGAAATCTGAAATGTAATTTGGATTTAGGGGATGATTTTAGGGTTTCAAGCTCAAAATAGACACCAAATCTTTAAAACAAGCTCAAACACCATAAAAATTGACTTGATAAGAAGAGAGATGATGCAAATGGTAGCTTACTTGATTTTTGGAGGTTGTAGAGCACTGTGGCTAAAGATTTGAAGTTGATGGCATGGTTTTGAAGATCCTGAATTTTTTTGGGCAAGGGCGTAGCGCATAACAGAGGGGCACAATGCACAATGCAGGGATGCAACACACAACACAGGGGCACAATGCACAACACAAGGGCGCAACGTCTATCTCTGTTTTGAAAATTTCACCTTCCTTCTTGGATTTGTGTGCTTTTGCTGAGGTTTCTTGATGATGGCAAGAGAAAATGAAGTTTGAATTGATGTCCTTTGGGTTCAAATACTTTGTGGGATTTAATTTTGATGATTTTTAAACCCACTTTTGCAATGTTCAATTTCACTTTTAAAACTTTGCAAAATACCGTTTAACTCTTTCTTGTTTTCTTTGCAGATTGATCATGTTGGAGTTGGAACTCTTCATATTTTGAAATTTCATGTGTTTGGCATATGGAACTGAGTTGGCAGCTTTGGGAAACTGAGTACTTATTACATATAATGAACATAAAATTACATAAATAAAATAAAATCACATCTCTATTTTTTGGAAATAAATTACATTTAAGAATGAAACTCACACTTGAAATCAAAATTACAATTTTGGAAACCATCTTTACATTCTTGCAAATCCTCTTTAGATGGTAAAGGGATATTATTTGGATTACTCTCATACTTTTGCTGACCTTATGCAATGAAATGGTGTTTTATTTGGACCTTGGAAAAATTGAAAACCTAAATACCTAATGAAGAATTTGAGTGACCAGACTTCATGGTTACCTGAATGACATAATGACATGATGGAAAGGAATTTCATGACTAAAGTATGCTCAACAAGACATGAAGTTGGGATAGAAAGTATGATTTTTTTAGGAGGATTGAAGTTTTTGGATTTGGACTACCATCAGTGAGTAGATTTTTTCATGACCTAATGGAAAGATAAAAAAATTCTGAGTGGGACTCCTAAAATGATATGAAAAGAGTATTTTTGATCACTAATGGCAGTATGCAAAACCACGGAACCAAAAGTGTTAAGAACCACATAACTCTGGATTTTGCAAATAAGTGCCTTATCCATTGGGCTAATATGGTCAAAACTCAAATAATAATAGGAATGAAAACTAATAACTCGGAAAAATAGACTAACTCAATACAAACTCAAATGACTGAAAATTGATTCAATACTGACTTACTTGACTGAAAACTGAACTTTTGAAAATGGCAGAAAATTAGTGAAGCTCCATGGGCTTCACTTCGCACTCCGAACTCCAGTGATTCTCTACTTCACACTTGAAAAAAATGTAACTGATATTTACAATGGAATGGAAAATTGATTAAGAAATTTGTTTCAGGAAAGATAGTATTTCAAGAGACTACCATTAACTGGTCCTCTTAAACAATCCTGTCCATTCATCTCCTCAAGAAAATAAGCAATCTGTCCCCGATAAGCTAAAATATGGTATGGCCCTTTCCATAAATTGTTAGGTCCCTATATTACTAGTATAGTCTCTTATTGTTGTTAGTTTAACCCCTTATTGTTATTTTTGTACCCCTGTAATGCCCATATTGTTATTATTGTGCCCTTCCATTATTATTTTTAGGTCGGATAGGATTACATTGTGGCCCTATGGACTCCTATATATAGAAAGGAGATTTTTTCATTTGTATCATCCAATAATTGTTCATTTATGTAATGTAATGGAGGTTTCCCCCTCGAAGCGGCTTATTTCTAAGGTGTTGATCTCTCTTTTCTTCTATTTTTGGAGCCAGTTTCATAACATTTGCTATAGAGCTTTGGATTATAGGGTTTCGCTGCTCCAAACAGGTCATGGTAGAATTTTTGCTATAACATTTTTTCTGTGAAGTTTCAGAAGCTGAAATTTTTACAGAGCGAAGTCAAAATCCTAAGAAACGTCATGTAACAATTTCAGATCTTGGTTGCAATATTTTCGGAGATATGATCTGTGGAAGTTAGGGTTTTTTTAGGCTCCCGAATTTCACCTAAGACAAGTCATCGTGGAATTTGCGCTATAAAATTTTTTCTATGAAGGTTCAGAAGCTGAAAATATTTACACAGAGAAGTTGAAATCGTGTGGAAGTGCCTGTAAAAATTTCAGATATTGTTTCACGATATTTTCAAAGATATAATCTATGGAAGTCAGGGTTTTTTCAGGCTCCCTAATTTCATCTCAAAGAGGTGACCATGGGAAAATTTTCATAACTCTCTCTCTGAGAGTCGGATTGGAATTATATAAAAAGTGGCCACAAGTACACAGAATTTAATTTCTTGTATATCAATTTTAGAGCCGAACGAGAAAAAAGTGACACGTGGCACGCCATACAAGTTCGCTCAACTGAACAAGTCCATAATTAGGTCATTGTGGGATATTGGGCATAAATTTGAACTGAAGAATCCAAATCAAGTCAGACCTATGGCATTTGAAAGAAGATTCAGAGTGCTCCTATAGGGCCAAAGAAGGTGTGTATTTTTTTTTCTGAATTGTGTAAGTCTTGTTTGAAGAATCAGTTTGAATTGATTCCAAGGACATATTGTAGAACAGATACTAGTATTGGGTTCTAAAATCCCCCCTAAAAATAATTCAATGCCCATTAAGCCTTTAGAAGGCTCTTCTATGTCTCATGAAGATGAAGAAATGAAACATGACAAATCAAAATTACAAGAGCAAGTGCACCAAATTTCGCTCTCGCAAAGAGCAACAAAAAATGAAATGGATGTTTTGAAGAAAAGTGTGGAAGATAAGATGGATAGTTTAAAGAAAGGCATGGAAGATACGATGGATGGTTTGAAGAATGGTATGGAAGAAAAAATGGAAGGTTTGAAGAAAGACATGGAAGGTTTGAAGGAAGGTTTGTCAAAGTTGATACAAGAAATGATTCCTAATGGCGAAAATATAGTAGAGGAAACTCATGATGAGAACAAAATAAATGGTAATCGCTATTTCATAAACTCTGATGTTGGATTGAAGAACCATCGTATTCCAAAGATGGGCATGAGGAATTTTGATGGCAAGGATCTTCTAACGTGGATACTACAGATGGAGCAATATTTTGATCTCAATAATGTGCAAAAAACACAAAAGGTACGCATTACAAATACATTTTTATGGTATCAATGGATTTTCTTCCGTAAAAAAAGTTTCACTTGGTAATTTTTTACGGAGGAAATGATAGCACATATTAGGATACAAAGAGCAACACCTTCTTTAGCCAATTGATAAATCTCAAACAAAAGGGTTCAGTGGTGGAGCACATTGAGGACTTCCAAAAATTGAATATAAGGGTAACTGATATTCCATAGGAACACAGGATTGATGTTTTCATACGGAATTTAAAGGATAACATCCAACATGAAGTTCGTGTTTGGGAATTTGATTCAATGGAGAAGGCATTCAGGTTGGCAAGAAAAATTGAATGTAAAATTATGGCAACAAGGAAGCCTACCACTCACATCTATAAAGATGGAAGTATTGCTACTCCTAGAATTCCACAACCTACAAGGTTGACACCACAAAAATTGGAAGAAAAAAAAGCAAAAGGGCTTTGTTGCAGTCGTGATAGAAAATACACTAAAGGTCATAAGTGTGCTGAGAAGAAATTAGTTTACATAGATTGTGAAGAGGAGGAAGAAAATGAACAAGAAACTTCAAAAGTTGCAGCAAGATCCTAGTACATCTGATACATTTAGTTGGAAAAATGATTCCTCATGGTACAAAGATCGCTTATATATTTGCAAGAATTCCAAACTAAAACAAAATATTCTTTTGGAATTTCACACTTCTCCTTTAGGAGGACACTCTGGATTTTTAAAAACTTACCACAGGGTGAAGAAAGAATTTTTTTGGGATGGCCTTAAATCTGATATTCAAAATTTTGTGGCAGAATGTTTGGTTTTCTAGCAAAATAAAGTTGAGACAATTAAGACCCCGGGTCTTCTACAACATTTATACATTCCAAGTCAACATTGGGAGGAGATTTCAATGGATTTTATCACAGGTTTACCTAAGTCCAAAGGAAAGAGTGTCATCATGGTGGTAGTTGATAGAATTACCAAGTATGCACACTATTGTGTATTATCTCATCCATTTAAAGCAAGTACAATTGCTACTACATTAATGGAAACAATTCAAAAGATACATGGAAACCCGAAGATTATTGTAAGTGACAAAGATCCCATTTTTACAGGAAATTTTTGGAAGGAATTATTTTCTTGTTTGGGTACTCAACTAGCTCATAGCTCATCTTATCATCCTCAATCCGACGGTCAAATTGAGATAGTGAATAAATGTTTGGAAGGATATCTTTGTTGTTTTGTATATGATAAGAAAGCATAATGGGTCAAGTGGTTACCTCTCACTGAATTGTGGTATAACACTTCCTTCCATACTATAGCAAAAATGACCCCATTTATGGCACTTTATGGATATCATCGACCGTCCATCACATCTTCTTTAAGGGAAAATTATAGGGTTCAAGCAATGGAAGATCACATCGAGCATCAACAAGAAGTTCTCCAACTTTTAAAGGATAACCTATATTTGGCACAAAATCGAATGAAACAATAGGCAGATCAACATCGCAATGATAGAAGATTTATGTAGGATATTGGGTATTTTTACGGCTACAACCATTTAAAAAAATTTCCCTCAAGAAAGATAAGAAGGAAAAAAAATTATCGCCAAAGTACTATGGTCCTTACAAGGTGTTGCAAAATATTGGTACTATGGCATAAAAATTGGAGCTTCCTGCTTCTTCGTGAGTGCATCTAGTTTTCCATGTTTCATGCTTAAAGAAGGTTATAGGGGACAAACTTCCAGTTCAGACAATATTTCCAGAACTTGATGAGGAAGGAAAAAACATATTGGAACCTGAAGCATTTATCCCTTGTCTGTTGAAGGTGTATCATTTGATTAATACAACGTTGTATGTCATTTTCCTCAGTCCTTGCTTCTTGCAAAAATTTCATTACCGGGACTACTAATGATGAAGGAATCACAATATCGGCACCATACACAACTTGAAAAGGAGACATACCAATAGAATTTTTATTACTCAGCTGATATGCCCACAATTCATTGATCGACTTCTTATGCCAATTCTTTTTATTCGCCTCTAACATTTTCTTAATGATACTGATCAAGGATTTATTAGAGGGCTCTGCCAATCCATTACCTTGCAGGTAGTAGGTTGTAGAGTGTTCCAAATTAATGTTATATCCATCACAAAACTCAGTCATCTTCTTAGACTTGAATTATGTTGAGTTATCTGTGATAATATTAGTAGGACAACCAAAACAGGACAAAGTATTAGTTTCTAAAAACTGAATGATGACAAAATCTGTTGCTTGCCTGGTCGGGATCACTTCAATCCACTTTGTAAAGTATTATGTGGCTGTCAATATCCACTTTTGTTTTGTAGATGATGCTAGGTGAATATCGCCTATGAAATGTAGGTCCCACTACTGAAATGGTGCATGTATTGAAATAGGTTGGAGTGGTAACGGGAGAAGCTTTCTCTTGCCCTGAAAAACTTGACATTCATGGAAACTCATTACTGCTTTGTAAACATCTGCAAAAAGTGTCGGCCAATAATATCCCACTCTCAATATTTTATTAGCCATGGTCTTCCAATATAGGTGGTCCCAAAAATCTCCTTTGTGGAAGTCATTCATCACTTCCTTAGATTCTTCTTCGACAAAACAGTTCAGCAACACACCTCCGGGATCCTTCCAGTAAAGTGCATTTTCAAGTATGCAATACATTTAAGGTTTAAGTTTCAAATATCTTCCTTGAATCTTAGTCCTGCCTACAGGAGGGTTTAGGTGTTGCAAAACATAAACAATATCAGAATATCGTGGAGATGACAAAAATATATCAAATACCTGAATGAGATTCACTTCTTCTTCATTTTCGGACAAGGCTGAAATCAAGTTCATGTCAAGGGCATGAAGGTTTGACTTAGCCATGAACTTGGCTAAGCCTTAACCTTTGATCAACTTGGTGGGCTTGATCTCAAGGTCATATTCTAGTAAAGTTGCTATCCATCTTCCTCTCCTACATTCTGGGTCTCTCTGCATGGCAACTTCTTTCACAGTTGCAATAGGTACATAGGAAATAGTGTGTGAATGTAATATGTAAACTTTGTAATCTTTCAACGCTTTAACCAAATCTAGAGCCTGTATTTCTATGACGTTGTAGCGAAGGGTTGCATCTTTGATATTGCCACTAAAAAATGAAACTGGTGGCTCTGTTTTATCCCCTTTCTGCATCAAGAATGTTGCCATAGTGTGCTCAGAAGAAAATGAAAATATTATGAAATCACTAGTATAGTCAGGACTTATCAAAACCAGGGCAGTAGTAAAGGAAAAATTAATTGGATGGAAATATTTCCAGGAATCTTCAAACCACTTCACATCTCTATATTTCTTCAACAATTTTTCAATTATCTAAGATGCTTCGCTAAATTAGGAATGAATCTACGTAAGAAAATCATCTTACCATTGAATTCTTGTACTTCCTTTTTGTTGTGAGGGAAATCAATATGTTGAATTGCTTGAACTTGGGAAGGGTCAATCTGGATCCCATCCTTAGAGATGATGTGACCAAGGCATTTTCCCTCTTCCATGGAAAAAAGGCTTTTCTTTGGGCTGAGAGATATTCTTAACTTCCTGCATCTCTCGAAAAAAATTCTCAAATGGTGCAAATTTTCATCATCAGAATGTTAAAACACTATCAATTCATCTAATTAAACAACCAAGAAAACATATTTTTCATTGGCGAATGAAATTTCCATGTCCCGCTGGAATGTTGCCCCTGCATTTTTCAAATCAAATGGAATTTTGGCATATTTGAAGGTTCTCCAAGGTGTAGTATATGTTGCCTTGTCCTGATCATCTTCGTGCACCAGAATTTGGTTGTAGCCTGAATAACCATCCAACAGTGACATTCGGGAAGAACCGACAACTCTTTGAAGTACATGGTCCATCTTTGAGAGTGGATAGTTGTCCTTGAGGGAGACTTGGTTCAAGTTTTTGAAATCTATGCAGAGCCAAACTTCTCCAATCTTTTTTCTTACTAAGAAAAAATTTGAAATCCAATCAGGGAATCTAATCGGGACAATATTACCGGACTTAAAAAGTATGTTTACATGTTTTTCAATTGATGGCAACAATCTAGGATTTATCCTTCTCAACTTTTTCTGAAAGGGCTTTTGATTGGACTTGATCAGAATAGTGCGTTGAATGATTTTCTTGTCATACACCTTTAAATTTGCATATTCCATGCGAAAACATCAGAAAATTCAGAAATTAATTTAACATATTTAGCCTTTACCTTGGGAGATAAGGACTTGGATAGTTTCACCATCTTTGTTTTGTCGTTTGTCCCAATGTTTACATCTTCAACACCATTTTCCATAGGCATCAATGTAGGCTTCCTTGCTATGTCATATTGGTCAAACAATTCTTCCAAAGGTATGAGACCTTTTGGAATATTGTTGTCTTTCAGCTGTATATATCCATCTGAGTTGCTTCTATATCTTGGTCATATTTATCAGAAATTTGATCTATAGAACAATTCTCAAATTCTTCTTCACCTTGCAGAAAGTTTTTTATCTTCTTATCATCCCAGAAAACTTGCCAATATCGCAAGCTATCAGGAACAGTGGGCTGGTGCTTCACATGAATCTCAAATTTTATGTTTGAAAAGATGGGGCTTTTGAAATTGCTTGCAGCTTTAGCGAATGAATCTGCCATGAGATTTTAATTCCTTAGCACCATTGTAAGTCTACACTCCTTAAACATTTTCAAAATATCAAGTACAACATTCCTATACTGTCTCATTCGAGGATGGTTAGCTTGATATTCACCTTTAACTTGCTTGATCACAAGTTCTAAATCACCATACACAAAAATCCTTCTTGCACCCAGTTTCTTCAAGATCTTTAAGCCAGTAATCAATGCTTCATACTCAGCTTCATTATTAGTGTAATCAAAAACTAATTTATAAGAGCACAATCTAACATTTTTAGGGAACTTATTCTGCTGATGAAAAGGGTTGTGAACCCAGATTCCAATTCCTTCCTCATATTTCCCTAGGGCACCAATCAAAGTCCATGGACCATAAACCATTGTCATCTTCCAAATGCTGAAACTTTGATTTCTGTTTTGGCTCAATTTTCTGAACTGTCTCTTCATGCTTTTCTGGACTTTCTTCCACTTTATCCAATGGTTGTTCTGGATCTTTCACTACTTCCTCTAGCTGTTGTTCTGAATTTTTCAATGCTTCCTCTAATTTCTTTTCTTATGAGCTAGGCATATTTATATTTTATTTTTCTACAACTTCTCTAATACAATTATGGATCTCTGAATCATCTTCTACATCTACTAGTTGGCTATCTACATCATTTAAGTTGTTATCATTAAACAAAATGAACAACTCTAAATCCGTATGTAAAGCTTTTATCGGATGATTTTCAGCCTTTTCTTTTCTTGTGATCATACATTTCATCTTAGTTTCACGGTACAATTTTTTCAATTTCCCGAAAACAAGGATAGTTGCATAAGAAAATTTTAATTGCAATGTGCCTCGTAATTCCCCCCCCCCGGATCTTGACATCAGCATGCTAAAGCGTGGTGGTATATCAGCTACCACCACATCCATTAGAAAATTCTTTGTCAAAATATTCTCTAGGGATACTACCAAATATTTAATCAAGCCAATACAACAGACTCTACTTGAATCGAAGGATTATAAGTCATGGTAGGGATGAGTGATGTCAAGGCCCAACTTCTCCATTATGGATTTTGGCATTAGATTGTGGGAGGCTCCAGAGTCTAACATGGAATTATGTAAAATGCACCGGTGGATTCTTAGACTCAAGTAAAAAGGAGGAACCTCGCTATCTTCTAATTGACTGTCAATAGCAGGACCAAAAATGAGTTTAGGTTGATCATCTTCGAAATTTACCATGTCGGAAAAAGGATCTACTTTAAGCATCTTCGCAACATGGGACTTGTACTGGTTATTTTTAACAAGCTCGATTAAAGGAATAAACACTTTTAACTTTGAAATTTATGTTTCTAGACTAAATGGAGTAGTTTTGTCTACATCTTTAATGATGATGTCTCGTTGTCAATCATGGTCCTTTTGATGGAATTTCTTTACTCTGATTGTCCTTTTCCTTATTTGCTGAAATTGTGGATGGTTGATTTACCTTGTTCTAATTTGTGATCACAGGCTCTTTTCCCTTACTTAAATTGATTGGAGGATTCTGCCTTGTTTGAGTGACTTTCTGATGAGTTTCTCTCTTTTGAATGGGATTAACCAACACATCTCTACTCCTCAATGACATCTGCCTATTTTTTGAACTAAGTGCATTCAAGTACCCCCGATGATAATCATATGATTCAGTTTCTAATTCATGGCCATTAGCAAGAATAAAATATTCATCTTTAGGTTGATCTTGCTTTTTAAAATACTCATCTTCGGTCAAAAACATAGGCAGATCATCATCTTTGAAAAGGAGGTTTTCCTCAACAATTGTGTCTTCATATTATTCTTCTCCTTGAGCATACTTCTATTGCAAGGGTGTGCTGATTTTCTATTTCTGCTTTGATGGTTGTTCAGGAGCCCAATGTTCTCTCTGCTTAATCCTTAACTGAGGTTGTTGTTGACCTCCATAGTTAGGATTTGTGACCTTAGGTTGTCTCTCTATGATGGACATCCTGTCAACCATCCATTCAATATTCCTTATCAAAGTATCTATCTTAGCATCGGAAGATGAGGTCGATGGTTCATCTTTAATAGTAACTCTCCACTCATTCCTAGCTCTACCTCTCTTCATCAACATATTTTCTTCAACGTTGATCGCATACTTTTGCACATCCTCTAGCATAGCTGGATTTATTTCTTTTAATTTATAATCCATGTCAATATCAAATGCATCTGGATAGCGTATGAGAGCTAAGCCTGGAGGAGGCTTGATCTCAACGAGAATTGCATTGTAATTCCTTCTAAAGAAAGTATTAAAATATTGGATTGATTCATTAAGATTTCTTTTAATGTTCTCATACTCAGTAAGAAACTGTAAGTGATTTTTATTTACCTCCCACCTGGATATAAAAAAATCAGTGAGCTGGTTTGGAGTTGGCAGTGGAATTAGCAGTCAAAGACCTAAACCAAACTTTGACATCTCCAGAGAAGCTTTGGGCTATAATCCTCATTTTTTCATTGTCAGCATCAACTTCTTCCAAATATATGAAGTGAGTGACCTTAACAATATGTTGTCTTGCAGATATGGTAGAGTTTTCATCAAACAAGGGGAGTCTTTGGCCATAACCCTGAGGTAAGTCATTCAATTGGGCTGGTAAGGTAAGTGGGGAAAATCTTGTTATGATTTCTGTTGAGTGAAGTAATGGATTGACAACAGGAGGGATTGGTTAAATAAGTAACAGAACAAAAGTTGTAGGTACTGAAGAAGTAGGTATGAATGATGAGGTCAAAGGTGCAGATGAAAAAACTACAATTGATTGAGTTTGAGGTTGAGTTGAGACATAAATCTCCTCTTGATGGTAGAAGTGGATCCAATATTTGATGTCAAGGTCGGATTCGGGCTTAATCTCTTCAAAGAACCAATCTTTCAGAGGATTAAGGTATAATTCAGACAATGACTTGAACTCATGTAGTCTTAAAGGATCGAATACTATGTTGGATAAAGAGGTTTAAGACTTGGATTTAAACAATGAAAATTCAAATTTCAGATCATATGGATATCTTCAAGAGAAAGTATTTTAGCAGATAGAGAAATAGATCTTACCAATGGAACAAGTCCTGACTGAATGTTTGTAGTTTGATATCTATGCCTTCGAAATATCTTCTCTGGATAATCTACTGGATCAACTGAATCAAGATTGGGATTTGCTCGAGTATACCTTCTTGAAGCCAGCTCTACAATCTTAGCATTGCAATTATTGAATCAAATTTTATTTTCATACACCTAGGGAAAATAAATCGTTCTTTCTCTGACAATGGCACCCCTATGTTATTGCTACGCCAGATCTCTAAGGCTGAAGAAGAGATCCCAACAGAGGTAACCGCAGACCAATCTCTTGGCTTGGTATATAGCCCTACCTAAGCAGAGAGGGCTCTCTCCACAAGGTCACAGCCAAGAGGGATGGATAAATTAGGATTTTAGGTTAGGTATGAAACGCATAAGGGTTTGTTTTATTTTTATTTCATTGGGTTGTTGGATGAGATTATTAGGTCAAAGAGGCTAGGTCAGGGAAAATAGGATTAGGGTTACAGTCCATTCAATGGGGCAAGGTAGGTAGAAAGGATAGCACATTAGAGTTATTGGGATGGAATGATTCAGACAGGTGAAGAGATAGGAAGAGCATAAACGATGAATTATTCATAAACTTAAAGAAAGATGAACAGACTATGAAAACTTTCCCAAAACAAAGCATGTGAGATGAATTTTGTTTATCAACTTGAAAGTGATCATACAATAGAATTGCAATGAATTATGAAGAAAATGCATTCAAACATAATGAGACATAAGAAGAAACAATGATAGACAACCATACCACAGGTATCCCAAAGAAATAGTTGCAACACTTTTATTAAGATCTTGCCAAAATGATTACAAGAGAGTCTCTGATCAATATGCCAACATCCAACTGATTCCAACCTGTGAAATGACTGAAAAAATACATTATATAGGCCTCAAAAAAACTTCTCTCAGCCTCATGGGTCAAATCCATGAGAAGAGGAGCAGCTCCACCAAAACTGTCCTGAATACCTAGAGTAGAGGGTGGTCAAACTGACTCATCCCTAACTTACATGAACTGATTCATTACACCTCATCATGAGTTTTCATATAATGTATTTATCCTAGGTAACAATAAAAACATGATAATTACATTTAATTCCATCAATTACATAATTAAATCATCATTTTTCCAAGTGAAAATCAAATTTGCAGTTAAAACTGAGAAAAATCAGACATTTTTCAAGGGTGTGGTGCCATGTTGCAGGCCACTTGTGGAAGCCTTCCCGATGTCCAAATTAGTCTCAGGATGGCTTGTTTGAAAGCCTATCATGTATAATTTCCAGATATACCTTTATTTTTATGAATGGATTTTATTTTCTGTGTCAAAAATGGATTCTCCCACATCTATTCAAGGGTGTAATGCCAAGGCAGAAAAGGAGGCAGAACATTGATTTTTTGTGTTTTTTTTCACCTTTTCGCCTGCCAGTTTTCCAAAACAAACTTAGAAAATTTGTTTTCTGGAATTTACTTATCATTTTTCATCTTGTGTTAGTCTTCTTTCAGTCAAGGAGTGCCTCAAATAAGGACACAACGCCAAGAGTGTTGCACCCTTGACAGTCTAGTTGTCATAAGATTGTCTAGGTTTGCTGAAAAACACAAAAACTTCAAAATTTGACCCAAAAAATTCACAAAATTTTGTATTTGGCTATTGATGATGTGGTTAGGCATGGAGTGAGGTTTCAACCAATATTTCAAGCCTCCTTTCCTCTTCTTGCACGGTCAAGGCTTCAATTTTTTCATTGGCTCTTTTGAGCTTGGCCCTTGCAATTTTGTCTCTTTGGCCATAGTGCTTGGCATTCTTTATCAATATATCATTATCTCTATTTTCCTTCTCCAGAAGCTTCTTTAGGTTTTGGTTAGCTCTGTCAAGCCATTTTTCCTGATTCTCATTGACTACCACTGCAAATTGTTCATTCAAAGTCAGTTGATTAGCAAGCTCAGCCTCTTTTTTCCTTTCTACTTCTAAAGATATTTTCAGCCCTCTAGTCCTAGGTCTTATCCTTGGCTCTTGTTATTCTACCTCATCTTTCACACCATATGTTTCGAGTGTCTCTTAAAGCAAGAGTTTGGCTTTTTCTACCTCTCTTTGAGCTTTGATGAATTTAACCTCTTCAATGACATGTTTTGTTTTCAGCTACTGGTTCTCCTGCTCAAGAAAGTCAATGAAAGATCTATACCTGTCAAGATTAGTTTGTAGCTCCTTAATCTGGCTTCTTTCTCCTTGATGATTGTGCTAGTAATCTCATCATAAGCATGCTCATATAGGTCAACAATTTCAAAATCTTGTTCTGTCTCATGGAGTTCCTCCTCCTCATGTCTGATATATGCGTGAATCTCTGCCTCTGTCATATTTTGCTTCCCTTTGTCTACTTGATTTGTTGATGTAGGAGGCAAGGCCCCTTCCACTATGTGTGGACAAAACACATGAATGTGACCTCTTTGGTATGTTTTTTCCAATGTCTCTATCTCAACCACATTATCCTTCTTAGGCTCATTGATCTTAGCTCTACTAGGCGACCCAGTCTCAATGTGAAATGGAGATGATGGTGGTGAAATGGGTGAAGGAGTCTCGTTTGATGATGATGCATGAACTATGGGTTGAGATGAAGGAATGGATGTGGAAGGATGAGATGATGAAGGTGCATCTTTGGCATGTTGAATAGGTGGAACAGTGAATATGTCATGAGCTATGAAATTAATCCATGAAATGTTCAATTGTTTGAGGTGATGGAGGACTGTTATTTTGATGAGGGAATGGTGAAAAAGATTGTTCATTTTGTGCTTATATTCTCTCCTTTGGACAATATATGCCATCTTGTAAATGCTCTGGAAGAGGTAATAGGGTATGTTGAGCATCCTAACTCTCGTGAAGTGCATGAGTAGGTAGATATGATAGGTGTAAAGTCTAGAGAACCTGCCTTCACAAGAAAAGTATCTCATGATAATTTTCAAGATGGTGGCATATCTCTCCAGGAGGTAAGAGAAAGGAAAATTCCCCTTTATTTATTTCTTGTACCTAGGTTTGATGTATGGCTCAAAGTAATGCTCCTCCAAGTATTTTTTCTTGAACCATTTTTCCCCAACATTTGGGATTCCAGTGACAGCTGATATAAATTCAATCGATAAGGTGAAAGTGACACCATAAAAGGTTACCTAGTTGTCATGAAGATTGTAGATGAATTTCCTGCTTAACATAGGATGATGTTTGACCCTTTGTATTGTCTCACAGAATTCAAAACATCCTGCATGCTTAAAACATGTCACAGCCATGGGAGACGCCATTAGTTCCATGGTATTTTTTGCCTCAAGTATAAGGATTTTCCCTCCTTTGTGTGCCACGCTATCCTCTCTTTCTTCTCCCTCATTGTTTCTTGTGTTCTATTCTTCTTCCATAGTGTCTTTAGTGTGAAAACCCTAAGGAGATGGAATGATAGTGAAGAAAGAGCTTGGGAAGTGGGAATGGTGTTTGGTATAGTGAAGAAGGTATGTCTAATTTCTCTCTGGATTTCGATTTTTGTGAACATTGTGTATATGGGAAGCAGAATCGGGTGAGTTTTCCTTCTGGTGCTAAGAGGGCGAACAAGATATAAGAACTTGTGCACAGTGATGTGTTTGGACCTGTGTCAGTTCCTTCACTGGGAAAGTCTTTTACTATGTTTCATTCATAGATGACTTCTCAAGGAATACATGGATATATTTCTTGAGGAAGAAATCTGAAGTCTTTGACAGATTTAAAGAATTTAAGGCTCTGGTGGAAAACCAGACAGAGAAGAAGATAAAGGTGTTGAGGACAAATAATGGTGGGGAGTTCTGCAAGAAGGAATTTGAAGAGTTCTGTAAGAAGTGTGGTATAGCACGACAGAAGACTACTCCATACACACCTTAGCAAAATGGAGTTGCAGAAAGAATGAATAGAACACTGATGGAAAAGGCAAGAAGCATGCTCAGTGGTACCGGGTTAGGACAAGAATTCTGGGCAGAGGCAGTGGAGACTGCATGTTACTTAGTTAATAGATCACCTTCATCATTGTTGGAGGATAAGACTCCACATGAGGTATGGACTGGTAAGAAACCCTCTCTTTCACATCTAAGGGTATTTGGATGTGATGCATATGTACATGTTCCAAAGCAGAAAAGGACCAAGTTGGATAATAAATCTAAAAGGTGCATCTTTATTGGGTATAAGGATGGTTTAAAAGGTTACAAGCTTTGGAACCTAGAAACAAGGAAGGTTGTGTAAAACCGAGATGTGGTGTTTAGAGAGGTGAAAGATGTTGTTAAACATGAATTCATACCAAAGGAACCTGAAAAGATAGAGTTTGAGCTAAAGGAGGATGAATCAGACTCTACAACAGAAGAAGACTCAGAAGGGGAAGAGCCACAAACTCCAGCTGTGAGAAAATCAGCTCGGGAAAGAAGACAACCAGAAAGGTATAGTCCATCTTCTTTCTGTTCAAGTTTTTCCTTAACTATAACTGATGATGATCCCATAACTGTCAGGGAGGCAGTAGATTCAGAGGATGGAAAACTTTGGAAGGAGGCCATGGTTGATGAAATGGCATCCTTGCACAAAAATGAGGCATGGGATCTGGTGGAGTTGTCGGCTGGAAGGAAGCCCATCGGGAGAAAATGGGTGTTTAATAAGAAGATGAATGTAGAAGGCAAGGTGGAGAAATACAAAGCTCAGTTGGTAGCAAAAGGTTATTCCCAGGTGCCGGGAATTGATTTTGGTGATATTTTTTCTCCTGTTGCCATAGTTACTTCTATTAGATTACTTTTATCTGTTGTTGCTGCATTTGATTTTGAGATAAAACAAATGGATGTGAAGACAACATTTCTTCACGGGGATCTAGAAGAGGAGATCTACATGAAGAAACCTAAAGGATTTATGGTGAAGGGTAAGAAAGAACTAGTATGCAGGTTGAAGAAGTCTTTGTATGGGTTAAAACAGTCACCAAGGATGTGGTATCAGAAATTTGATACCTATATACAGGGACTTGGCTTCACCAGAAGCAAGGAGGATCACTGTGTTTATTTTAAATTAATTGGTGACCATGTTATTTATTTGGTATTATATGTGGATGATATGTTGTTGATTGGAAATGACAAAGAAATTATCCAAGATTTGAAGACCCAACTGTTCTCCAAATTCGACATGAAGGATCTTGGTGCTGTAAACTATATTTTGGGCATGGAAATTAAGAGAGATCGGGCAAAGAGGAAGCTCTGGTTAAACCAGAGGAAGTATGTCGAGACTATATTGCAGAGGTTCAATATGCAGAATAGTAAACCGGTGAAGGTTCCTATTCCTGTAGGTGTAAAGCTGTCTGCTGAACAGTGTCCCAAGACACAAGAAGAAGAGGAGTATATGTCCCGTGTTCCATATGCAAGTGCAGTGGGTAGCCTGATGTATGCAATGGTCTGTACTAGACCAGACATTGCACATGCAGTGGGAGTATTGAGTAGGTTTATGTCAAACCCAGGGAAGGGGCATTGGACAGTAGTGAAGTGGGTTTTCATATATTTACGTGGCACTAGTGATTATGGATTGTGCTACCAGGGAAGACCAGGATTGGAAAGAATGTTGGAAATTCGTGGTTTTGTTGATGCAGACTGGGCTGGAGATCTGGACCAAAGAAGATCTACAATTGGGTATGTGTTTAGCCTATTTGGAGGTGCAGTCAGTTGGATGAGTAAAAGACAGTCTGTAGTGGCGCTTTCAACTACAGAGGCAGAATACATAGCAGCCACTCATGCAAGCAAGGAAGAAGTTTGGTTGCAGAGATTGTGTTCAAGTATGGAGTTGGTACAACAAGCTATAAGGATAGACTGTGATAGCCAAAGTGCAATTTTCTTGGCTAAGAACCCTGCTTATCATTTAAAGACAAAGCACATTGATGTTCAATATCACTTTGTTAGAGATATGGTTGAGGCTAAAAGGGTGTTGCTGGTAAAGGTGGACACTTTGAAGAATGTTGCAAATGCATTGACGAAGTCTGTGAGCACTCAAAATTTCTCTTGGTGTAGAGAAACAATGGGTGTTGAAGAATTGGGCCAATGACTAAGCTCTCCTGTGGCTCCCTGCGGAAAGAAAACAACAAGTGGGAGAATGTTGGGTATGTGTTATATTCTTTCCACGACTAAGCACGCACAGGGGGGTATAAGGGGGGGCGATAGCCCCCCCTTTGCGCTAGCGCAGCGGTCTGGGGCAGTGGCCCGGCGAAAATTTTTTGGTCCTTAATTTCCGGTGGGTAGTCCGCGCCCATGGTTTTTTGCATGGTTTTGCACATGGTTTTGGGGTACAATGGTTTTCGGCCCCTGGTATTTTTGTAGATCCGGTCAAGGGAACTACGGTTATGTTCTAATCCAGGGTTAATGGATTAGGTTTCATGTATGCTTTGACATGTATATATATGTGTTGTAACACTAAAAGGAATATAATAAAAAATCAAGCTGGTCATCCCGATTTGGGATCCATGAGAAAATCTCTGTGTTTATCTATTTTATGTTTTATGCTCTCGCTATTGTTTATTTTCTGTTATAAGATTCGTGTGTAGATAATTTATGTTCAGGGTTAAAACCTACAAATGGGATGGGGAAATTTAGGGTTATGGTGGAAAGGGTTTATTAAATGAGGGAAGTGACAGGGAGTGTTACCGTTATGGGGTTTGGGATAGGGAATTTTATTATAGGTAAGGGATTTTGGGAGCCTAGGAAAAAGAGTAGCCTAGGTCTTAGGGTTTCAAAGGAAGAGGGCTTAGGGAAAGGGATTATGATATAGTGGGTGAGGATAGGGTAATTATGATGTGGGAAGGGAATGAAAGTGATAGGGAGTGAAATTTGAAATCCAATTGGGATTTATGGGATGATACTAGGGTTTCAAGCTCAAAATAGACACCAAATATTTAAAACAAGCTCAAACACCGCAAAATTGACTTCATAAGAAGAGAGATGATGCAAATGGTAGCTTACTTGATTGCTGGAGGCTATAGACCACTGTGGTTGAAGATTTGAAGGTTATGGAATGAGTTTTGAAGCTCCTTAGTGTTTTCAGGAAAGGGCGCAACACATAACACAGGGGCGCAGCGCACAATGCAGGGGTGCAACGCACAACACAAGGGCGCAACACACAACATAGGGGCACAACGCCTGTCTCTATTTTGAAAATTTTGCCTTCCTTATTGGATTTTATTGCTTTTTCTGAGGTTGTGTGATGATGGCAAGAGAAAATGAAGTTTGAATTGATGACCTTTGGGTTCAAATACTTTGTGGGATTTATTTTTGATGATTTTAAAACCCACTTTTGAAATTTTCAATTTAACTTTTAAAACTTTGCAAAATACCCTTTAACTACTTCTTGTTTGCTTTACAGATTGATGATGCTGGAGTAGGAACTCTTCATATTTTTAAATTTCATGTGTTTGGCATATGGAACTGAGTTGGCAGCTTTGGGAAATTGAGTACTTATTACATATAATGAACATAAAATTACATAAATAAAATAAAATTACATCTTTGTTTTTTGGAAATAAATTACATTTAAGAATGAAATTCACACTTGAAATCAAAATTACAATTTTGGAAACCATATTTACATGCTTGCAAATCCTCTTTAGATGGTAAAGGGATATTATTTGGATCACTCTCATACTTTTGCTGAGCTTATGCAATGAAATGGTGTTTTATTTGGACCTTGGAAAAAATTAAAACCTAAAGATCTAATGAATACTTTGAGTGACCAGACTTCATGGTTACCTGACTGACATAATGACATGATGAAAAGGACTTTCATGACTGAAGTATGCTCAACAAGACATGAAGTTGGGCCAGCAAGTATGATTTTTTTAGGAGTGATGTTTTTGGACTTGGACTACCATCAGTGAGTAAATTTTTGCATGACCTAATGGAATGATAAAACATTTCTGAGTGGGAATCCTAAAATGAAATGAAAAGAGTATTTTTTATCACTGATGGCAGTATGCAAATACTGACAGTAAAATTGGCCTTATTGGGGATGATAGCTCTGAAATAGGTGTTAAGAACCACAGAACTCTAGATTTTGTAGATCAGTGCCTTATCCATTGGGCCAATTCAGTCAAAACTCAAACAATAACATGACTAAAAACTAATAACTTGGAAAAATAGACTAACTCAATACAAACTCAAATGGCTGAAAATTTATTCAATATTAACTTACTTGACTGAAAACTAAACTTTTGAAAATGGCAGAAAATCAGTGAAGCTCCATGGCCTTCACTTCGGGCTCTGAACTCCAGTGATTCTCTACTTCACACTTGCAAAAAATGTAACTGATATTTACGATGAAATGGAAAACTGATTAAGAAAATTGTTTCAGGAAAGATAGTGTTTTAGGAGCCTGCCATCAATCGATCCTCCTAAACAATCATGTCTATTCATCTCCTCAAGCAAACAAGAATTATGTCCCTGACAAGCTAAAATATGATATGGCCCTTTCCATAAATTCTCAAATTTACCATGCTTACCCTTCTCTTCATTTTTGGCATCCCAGTGGAGTACCACGTCTCCTATATTGAAGTTGTCTTCCTTAGTTTTCCGATCATAGATATTCTTTATCCTGCCATGAAGTTTTGAAGTATTCTAAAATACTTCATCCCTTTTCTACTGAAGGTGTATCATTTGATTAATACAATGTTGTATGTCATTTTCCTAAGTACCTGCTTCTTGCAGCAATATCATTACCGAGACTGCTAATGATGAAGGAAACATAGTATCGACACCATACACAACTTGAAAGGAGACATACCAATAGACTTTTTATTACTCACCCGATCTGCCTACAATGCATTGATCATCTTCTTATGCCAATTATTTTTATTTGCCTCTAACATTTTCTTAATGATATTGATCAAGGATTTAATAGAGGACTCCTCCAATCCATTACCTTGCGGGTAGTAGGTTGTAGATTGTCCCAAATTAATGTTATATCTGTCACAAAACTCAGTCATCTTCTTAGACTTGAATGCTGCCACATTATCTGTGATAATATTAGTAGAACAACCAAAATGGGACAAAATATTAGTTTCTAAAAATTGAATGATGACAGAATCTGTTGCTTGCGTGGTCAGGATCACTTCAATCCACTTTGTAAAGTAGTTTGGGGTTGTCAATATCCACTTATGTTGTGTGGATGATGCTGAGTGAATCTCACCTATGAAATCTAGGCCCCACTGCTGAAATGGTGCATGTACTAAAATAGGTTGGAGTGGTAACGGGAGAATCTTTCTCTTACCCTGAAAAACCTGACATTCATGGCAGCTCATTACATCTTTGTAAACATCTGCAAAAAGTGTCGGCCAATAATATCCCTCTCTCAATATTTTATTAGTTGTGGTCTTCCAATATAGGTGCCCCCCACAATCTCCTTTGTGGAAGTCATTCATCACTTCCTTAGATTCTTCTTCGACCAAACAGTTTAGCAACACACCTCCAGGATCCTTCCAGTAGAGTGCATTTTCTAGTATGCAATACTTTGAAGCTTTTAGTTTCAAAGATCTTCCTTGAATCTTAGTCATCCCTACAGGAGGGTTTAAGTGTTGCAAAACATAAAAAATATCAGGATATTGTGGAGATGACAAAAAGATATCGGATACCTGAATGAGGTTCAATTCTTCTTCATTTTTGGACAAGGATGAAATCAAGTTGATGTCAATGGCATGATGTTTTGACTCGGCTATGAGCTTGGCTAAGCCCTGACCTTTGATCAACTTGGTGGGCTTGATCTCAAGGTCATATTCCAATAAAGCTACTATCCATCTTCCTCTCCTACCTTCTGGGTCTCTCTGCATGACAACTTCTTTCACGGTTGCATTAGGTACATAGGCAAAGTGTGTGAATGTAATATGTAAACTTTGAAATATTCCAGTGCTTTAACCAAAGGCAGATCCTGTTTCTCTATGATGTTGTAGTGAAGGGCTACATCTCTGATATTGCGACTGAAAAATGAAATTGGTAGCTCTTTTTTTATCTCTTTTCTGCATCAAGACTGCATCCATAGTGTTCTCAAAAGAAAATGACAATATTATGAAGTCACTAGTATAATCAGGAATTTTCAAAACCGAGGCAATAGTCAAGGAAAACTTACCTGAATGGAAATATTTTTGCGCATCTTCAGACCACTTCAAGTCACTATCTTTCTTGAACATATTTGTAAATTCTCTAAGATGCTCCACTAAATTAGGAATGAATCTACGTAATAAATTCATCTTACCGTTGAATTCTTGTACTTCCTTTTTGCTGTGAGGGAAATCAATATGTTGAATTTCTTGAACACGGGAAGGGTCAATCCGGATCCCATCCTTAGAGATGATGTGACCAAGGAGTTTTCCCTCCTCCATGAAAAAAAGACTTTTCTTTGGGTTGATAGATATTATGAACTTCCTCCATCTCTGGAAAACAATTCTCAAATGGTGCAAATGTTCATCATCAAAATGTGAAAACACTAGCAATTCATCTAAGTAAACAACCAAGAAAACATCTTTTTCATTGGCGAATGCTATGTCGATGTCCTGCTAGAATGTTGCCCTTGAATTTTTCAAACCAAATGGCATTTTGGCATATTTGAAGGTGCCCCAAGGTGTAGTAAATGTTGTCTTGTCCTGATCATCTTCGTGCACCAGAATTTGGTTGTAGCCTAAATAGCCATCCAACAATGACATCCGGGAAGAACTGACAACTCTTTTAAGTATATGGCCCATATTTGGGAGTGGATAGTTGTCCTTCATGGACATTTTGTTCAATTTTTTTGGAATCTATGCAGAGCTGGATTTCTCCAGTATTTTTTCTTACTGGGACCAAATTTGAAATCCAATCAGGGAATCTGATCGGGACAATAATACCATACTTCAAAAGTTTGTTTACCTTTTTTTCAATTGATGGCAGAAATCTGGGATTTATCCTTCTCAAATTTTTCCGAAAGGGATTTTGATCAGACTTGATGAGAGTAGTGTGTTGAATGTTGTTCTTGTCATACACCTTTAAATCTACCTATTCCTATGCGAAAACATCAGAAAATTTAGAAAGTAATTTAACATATTCAGCCTTTAACTCGAGAGATAAGGACTTGGATAGTTTAACCATCTTTGGTTTTTCGGTTGTCCCAAGGTTTACATATTCAACACCCTTTTCCGTAGGCATCAATGTAGGCTTCCTTGTTATGTCATCTTAGTCAAACAATTCTTCCAAAGGTATGAGACCTTTTGGAATATTGTTGTCTTTCAACTGTAGTATATCCATCGGAGTTGCTTCTATATCTTGGTCATCTTTATCAAAAATTTGATCTATAGAAAAATTCTCAAATTCTTCTTCACCATGGAGAAAGTTGTTTATCTGCTTATCATCCCAAAAAACTTGCTAATATCGCAAGTTATTGGGAATAGTGGGTTGGTGCTTCACATGAATCTCAAATTTTCTGTTTGAAAAGATGGGGATTTTGAAAAAGATTTCAACTTTAGCCAATGAATCTGCCATGAGATTTTGATTCCTTGGCACAACTTTAAGTATACACTTCTAAATTTTTTTCAAAATATCAAGTACAACATTCCTATATTATCTCATTTGAGGATGGTTAGCTTGATATTCACCTTTAACTTGCTTGATCACAAGTTCTGAATCACGATACACATCAATCCTTCTTGCACCCAATTTCTTCAAGATCTTTAAGCCAGTAATCATTGCTTCATACTCGGCTCCATTATTAGAGAAATCAAAAGCTAATGTATAAGAGAAAAATCCAACATTTGTAGGGACCTTATTCTGCTAATGAAAAGGGTTGCAGACCCAGATTCTAATGCCTGCCCCATATTTCCCCAGGGCACCATCAAAGTCCATGGACCATAAATCATTCTCATCTTCCAAATGTTGAAACTTTGATTTCTGTTTTGGCTCAATTTTCTGAATTGTCTCTTCATGCTTTTCTGGACTTTATTCCACTTTATCCAATGGCTGTTTTGAATCTTTCACTACTTCCTATGGCTTTTGTTCTGAATTTTTCAATGCTTCCTCTGATTGCTTTTCTTATGAGCTAGGAATATTTATCTTTTCTTTTGCTATAACTTCTCTAATACAATTATGGATCTTTGGAAAATATTCTACATCTAATATTTGGCTATTTACATCATTTAAGCCACTATCATTAAACAAAATGAATACTCTAAATTTGTATGTACATCGTTTATCGGATGATTGTTAGGCTTTTCTTTTCTTGTGATCATAGATTTCATCTTAGTTTCACGGCACAATTTTCTCAATTGCCCGAAAACATGGATAGTTGCATAAGAAAATTCTAATTGCAATGTTCCTCGTAATTCCCCCCCCCCGCGAGGATCTTGACAGCAGCATGCAAAAGCGTGGTAGTATGTCAGCTACCACCACATTGATTAGAATATTCTTTTTCAGAATCTGCTCTACGGACACTAACAAATCTTTAGTCAGGCCAATACAATGAACCCTACCTGAATCGAAGGATTATAAGTCATGGTAGGGATGAGTGATGTCAAGGCCCAACTTCTCCATTATGGATTTTGGCATTAGATTGTGGGAGGCTTCGGAGTCTAACATGGAATTATGTAAAATGCACTAGTGGATTCTTAGGTTCAAGTAAAAAGGAGGAACCTCGCTATATTATAATTGATCATCAATAGCAGGAATAAAAATGAGTTTGGGCTGATCATCTTCGACATTTACCATGTCGGACAAAGGATCTACTTTAAGAATCTTGGCAACATGGGACTTGTACTAGTTATTTTTAACAAGCTCGGTTAAAGGAATAGACACTTTTAACTTCGAAATTTTTGTTTCTAGAATAAATGGGGTAGTTTTGTCTACCTATTTAATGACAATATCTCGTTGTCTAGCATGGTCATTTGATGGAATTTATTTCCTCTTATTGTTCTTTTCCTTATTTCCTGAACTGATTTTTGATCACAGGTTCTTTTCCCTTACTCCGATTGCTCAGAGGATTCTTCCTTGTTTGAGTGTCTTTCTGCTGATATCATCTCTTTTGAATGGGATTAACCGACACATCTCTGCTCCTCAATGACATCTGTCTATTTTGTGAAGTAAGTGCATTCAAGTACCCCCGCTAGTAATCATCTGATTCAATTTCTAATTCATGACCATTAGCAGGGATAAAATCTTCATCTTTAGGTTGATATTTCTTTTCAAAATAATCCTCATCTTCTGTAAAAAACATAGTCAGATCATCAACTTTGAAAAGGAGTTTTTCCTCAACAATTGTGTCTTCATCTTCTTCTTCTCCTTGAGCATAGTTTTGTTGCAAGGGTGTCATGATTTGTTGTTGTTGTTGTAGTGGTTGTTCAAGAGCCCGTTGTTCTCTCTGCTTAATCCTTAACTGAGGTTTTTGCTGACCTCTATAGTTAGGATTTCTGACCTCGGGATGTTTCACCGTGATGGACATCATGTCAACCATATGTTCAATAGTTATTATCAAAGTATCCATCTTAGCATCGGAAGATGAGGTGGATGGTTCATCTTTAATATTAACTCTCCTCTCATTCCTAGCTCTAGCTCTCTTCATCAGAAGATTTGCTTCAACGTTGATCGCGTTCTTTTTCATATCCTCTAGCGTAGCTGGATTTATTTCCCTTAATCGGTAAGGCATGTCAGGATCAAATGAATCTGGATAACGAATGAGAGATAACCTTGGAGGAGGATTGATCTCAACAGGAATTGCATTTTAAATCCTATTAAAGCAAGTATTGAAATCTTGGACTGATTCATTAAGATTTATTTTAATGTTCCCATACTCAGCAAGCAACTGTAAGTGATTTTTCTTTGCCTCCCACTCGGCTATAAAAAAATCAGTGAGATGGTTTGGAGTGGTAATGGAATTAGCAGTCAAATACCTAAACCAAACTTTGACATCTCCAGAGAAGCTCTGGGCTATAATCCTCACTTTTGCATTGTCAGCATCAACTTCCTCCAAATATATGAAGTCATTGACCTTAACAATATGTTTTCTTGTATATATGGTAGATTTTTCATCAAACAAGGGGAGTCTTTGGCCATAACCCTGAGGTAAGTCATTAAATTGGGCTGGTAAGATAAGTTGGGAAAATATTTCCATGATTCCTGCTGAGTGAAGTATTGGATTCACAACAGGATGGATTGGCTAAATAGGTAACAGAAAAAAATTTGTAGGTACTGAAGTAGTAGGTATGAATGATGAGGTCGAAGGTGCAGATGAAAAAACTACAATTGATTGAGTTTGAGGTTGCGTTGAGATAGAAATTTCCTCTTGATGGTAGAATTGGATCCAATCCTTGATGTCAAGGTCAGATTCAGGCTTAATCTCTTTGAAGAACCAATATTTCAAAGGACTAAGGTCTAATTCAAAAAATGACTTGACCTCAGATAGTCTTAAAGGATCGAATACTATGTCGGATAAAGAGGTTTCAGACTGGGATTTAAACAATGACAATTCAAATTTCAAATCATACGGTATATCTTCAAGAGAAATTAGTTTAGCAGGTAGAGAAACTAATCTTACCAATGGAACTAGTCCTGACTGAATGTTTGTATTTTGATATATATGCCTTCGAAAGATATTCTTTGGATCATCTAATGGATCAATTGGATCAGGATCAGGATTTTCTCTAGTATACCTTATTGAAGCCATCTCTACAATATTAGCACTGTAATTATCAAATCAGCCTTTCTGAAACTTAACCCTATCATCCAATGGATCAAATTCAAAAATTTCTTGTCGTACACCCACGGAAAATAAATATTTCATTTCTCGGAAACGATGCCAATATGTTATCACTCCGCCAGATCTATATTAAAGGCTGAAGAAGAGATTCCAACAGAGGTAACCACAGACCAATATTTTGGCTTGGTATCTAGCCCTACCAAACTAGAGAGGGCTCTCTCCACAAGGTCAAAGCCAAGAGGGCTAGATAAATTAGGGTTTTAGGCTAGGTATGAAATGCATAAGGGTTTGTTTTGTTTTGATTTGATTGGGTTGCTGGATGAGGATATTAGGTCAAAGAGGCTAGGTCAAGGAAAATAGGACTAGGGTTACAGTCCATTCAATGGGGCAAGGTAGGTAGAAAGGCTAGCATGTTCGGGTTCTTGGGATTGAATGATTCAAACAGGTGAGGAGCTAGGAAGAGCATAAAAGATGAATTCTTCCTAAACTAAAAGAAAGATGAAAAGACTAGGAAAAGTTTCCCAAAACAGAGCATGTGAGATGAATTCTATGTATCAACTTAAAAGTGATCATACAATAGAAGTGCAATGAATTATGAAGACAATACATTCAAACATAATGAGACATAAGAAGAAACAATGTTAGACAACCATACCACAGATATGCCAAAGAAATAGCTGCAACACTTTTATTAAGCTCTTGCCAAAATGATTACAATAGAGTCTTTGATCAATATACCAACATCCAATTGATTCCAACCTATGAAATGACTGAAAAATTACATGATATAGGCCTCAAACAAATTTCTCTCAGCCTTAGGGGTAAAATCCATGAGAGGAGGAGTAGTTCCACCAAAACTAAGTTGAATACCTAGAGTATAGGGTGGTCAAACTAACTCATCCCTAACTTAAGTGAACTGATTTACACCTCATCATGAGTTTTCATCTAAAATATTTACCCTAGGTAATAGTAAAAACATGATAATTACAATTAATTCCATCAATTGCATAAGTAAATCATCATTTTTCCAAGTGAAAATCAAATTTGCAGTAAAAATTGAGAAACATTAGACATTTATCAAGGGTGCACCGCAAGTGCCAAGGGATCAGTGCCATGTTGCAGGCCACGTTTGGAGGCCTTACCGATGTCAAAATTAGGACCAGGATGGCTTGTTGGAAAGCCTATCCTATCTACTTTCCAGATCTACCTTTATGTTTCTAAATGGAGTTTTTTTTTCCCTACCAAAAATAGATTCTCCCATAGCTGGTCAACAGCGCAGCGCCAAAGCAGAAAAGGAGGCAGAACATTGATTTTTTTGTGTTTTTTTTCACCTTTTCCCCTGCCATTTGTCCAAACCAAACTTAGAAACATTGTTTTCTAAACTATATTTTGCATTTTGCATCTTGTGGTAGTCTTATTTTGGTCATATATTTCCTCAAAAAAGGGTGCAACGCCTAGGGTGTTGCACCCTTGACAGTCTAGTTGTCATAAGACTGTCTAAGTTTTCTGAAAAACACAAGAACTTAAAAGTTAGACCCAAAATATTCTCAAGATTTGGTATTTGGCTGTTGATGATGTGGTTAGGAACGGAGTGAGGCTTCATTCAATATGTCAAGCCTCCTTTCCTCTTCTTGCATGGTCAAGGCTTTAATTTTTGCATTGGCTCTTTTGAGCTTGGCACTTGCAATTTTGTTTCTTTGGGCATAGTTCTTGGCCTTCTTTCTCAATATATCATTATCTCTGTTTGCCTTCTCCAGAAGCTTCTTTAGGTTTTGGTTAGCTCTGTCAAGCCATTTCTCCCGGTTCTCATTGATTACCACTACAAATTTTTCATTCAAAGTGAGCTAATTAGCAAGCTCAGCCTCTTTTTTCCTTTCTAGTTCTAGAGCTCTTTTCATCCCTCTAGTCATAGGCCTTTTCCTTGCAACTTGTTATTCTACCTCATCTGTCACACCATATGTTCCTAGTGTCTCTTCAAGCAAGAATTTGGCTTTTTCTGCCTCTCTTTGAGCTTTGATTAATTTAACCTCTTCAATGACATTTTTTGTTTTCAGCCGATGATTCTCCTACTCAAGAAAGTCAATGAAAAATCTAGACTTGTCAATATTAGTTTGTAGCTCCTTAATCTTGGCTTCTTTCTCCTTGATGATTATGCTAGTGATATCATCATCATCATGCTCATCTAGGTCAACAATGTCAAAATCCTATTCTGTCTCATGAAGGTCCTCCTCCTCATGTCTGATCTATGCTTGAATCTCTGCCTCTATCATCTTTTGCTTCCCTTTGTCTACCTTATTTGTTGATGTAGAAGGCAAGGCCCCTTCCACTGTGTGTGGAGAAAACACATGTCCGTGACCTCTCTGGTATTTTTTTTCCAATGGATTTATCTCAGCAACATTAGCCTTCTTAGGCTCATTGATATCAGCTCTGCTATGTGACCCAGTATTAATGTGAAATGGAGATGATGGTGGTGAAATGGGTGAAGGAGGCTGATCTAATGATGATGCATGAACTGTGGGCTGAGATGGAGGAATGGATGTGGAAGGATGAGATGATGAAGGCACATCTTGGGCATGTTGAATAGGTGGAGCAGCGAATATGTCATGAGCGATGAAATTACTCCATGAAATGTTCAATTGTTTGAGGTGATGGAGGACTATGATTTTGATGAGGGAATGGTGAAAAAGATTGTTCATTTGGTGCTCAAACTCTTGCGTTTGGACAATATATGTCATCTTGTCAATGCTTTGGAAGAGTTAATAGGGTATGTTGAGCATCCTGACTCTTGTGAAGTGCATGAGTAGCCAGATATGATAGGTGTAAAGTCTAGAGAACCTAACTTCACAAGTAAAGTAGCTCATGATTATTTTCATCATGGGGGCATATCTCTCCAAGAGGTAAGAGAAAGGAAACTTCCCCTTTCTTTCTTTCTTGTACCTAGGTTTGATGTATGGCTCAAAGTAATTCTCCTACAAGTCTGTTTGCTTGAACCATTTTTCCCCAACATTTGGGATTCTAGTGGTAGCTGATATAATGTCAGTGGACAAAGTGAAAGTGACAATAACAAGGGTTACCTAGTTGTCGTGAAGATTGGAGATGAATAGCTTGCTCAACATATTGTCTCATAGAATTAAAAACATCCTACATGCTTAAAACATGTCATAGCCATGGGAGAGGCCATTAGTTCCTTGGTATTTTTTGGATCAAGTCTAAGGATTTTCCCTCATTTGTGTGGCCTCATATCCTCTCTTTCTTCTCCCTCACTATATCTTGTGTTTTTTTCTTCTTCCATAGTGTCTTAGTGTGAAAACACTAGGGAGATGGAATGATAGTGAAGAAAGATTTTTGGAAAGTGTAATATCCCGTTTCTGGGATATATCTAAAACACGGCAAACTCAAACTAGAGATAGACTGGGAAAGAATTTACCGGATATTTCGCCTATGAAAAGAGGACGAGACCCAGAGGCTACCTGGCCCTTTCCAGACTATGTCTAAGAGTGAAAGATAAATGTACCAAGTGGTATAGAACTAGAATGCTCAAAAACAATAATAGACATATAATATCATAGAAAGAGAATACGGCAACTACGACAACTACAACAACTTATCCAGAAAACATAGAGAGGAAATGCTGAGCCATTTTATTAATCTGAGAAATGTAATAAAGTACAATAGGCAATCTTGCTCAAAGCAAGTAAGGAAACACTCTCAGAAAAGACAGGAAATTGCTGCTCTATGAACTGCGTCCTAACTACTGGAAAAATGTCGTGTAGCTGCTACTACTGGAATGGACTGAAGATTAGGGGATGATCCCCTTGCTAGAATGAGCTGAAAATCGGCAAATCTCCTCTCCTCAACAACCCAGAAAAAATCCAAAAACCATTCCAAGAATGGCCAACCCTGGAAATCACCAGAAACTTCCTCCCCAGTGAATTACGCTGGCCTCCAAGGCTCTGCGCAATGGCTAGATGGAAACAGCTGAAATACTGCCTCAAACTCCGCCAAAAGTATCCTAGGGGCAAAGGCTGACCCTCTGCTCAAAATCCTGGCGAAATCACCTGCAGAAAACCCAATCCGAAGCTCCTCCACAATGGACTGCATCTTCTCTCCCAGTGACTGCGCAGTCTCTATAAGCTCTAACTCCGCAACAAACCCAAACAATAAAACGACTCACAAAATACTGAAAAACCAACCTTGCCCGAGCAGGCACTCGAAGTCCCCCGAGGCTAAGGGCGAGATCTCCGACCAGAGACACTCAATGCACTAAACAGTGCTGCAGACAGGCTTAACAGCTAGCATGCTCAAGAAGACAAATGTCTCACTCAAAATTATCAACTCCAGAATGAACGAAATGAGGAGGCTTCTCCATCTTTTATAGCATTGGTTTCCCTCCAAAACCCAACATAGCCTCTCTCTCCTCCACATACTCATCCTTATCTACGCAGAAGCTAGAAGAAACTTCTAGAGTGTATGTAGGCCCCCCTCCTCTACGTGGTGTTAGGCCCCCCTTGACTCCCACTTAAGTCGCAATGTTGTGCTACTAGGTGGATGTATTATTTCACCTAAGTGAGTTAGACGCTCTTCACTCACTTTTTTTATTTATTTACAAACTGTAGACGGAAAACTAACAAACTCGAATATTCCAATTAGCTATCGCTAATTAGGAATATTACAATCTCCCCCGGCAAAATGTTGCTTGTCCTCAAGCAACTGAAGTGATGGATGCTTCAAAATTTTCTCACTCTCCCAAGTGGCATCCTCATCCGACAAATTCTTCCACCTCACCAAGAATTCCTGGACCGTCCTGCTCCGTAACCGCCTCTCCTTGGTATCAATAATGGCCTCCGGCTACAACACCAAGTGCCCCTCATCATTCGTAGGTGGTAGCTCCTTTGTCACTATCACCTGCTGCCCCCGCGCCTTCTTCAGGCATGATACATGGAAAATGTTGTGGATCTTGCTGCCTTGGGGCAGCTCCAACTCATATGCAACCTGCCCAATCTTGAATATCACCCTGTATGGCCCGTAAAAGCGAGGCTTGAGCTTCTCAGCCCCCTTCTGCTTCAGCGATGACTGTCGATATGGCTGTAACCGTAGGTAGACCAAGTCCCCTACCTCAAACTGTCTCTCCACCCGACCTCTGTCGGCATACAGCTTCTGTTGATTCTGTGCTATATCCATATTGTCCTTGAGAGCTCGGAGGATGTCTTGAATCTCTTGGATCCAAATCTTGGCTCTAGGAACCTTACTAGCACTGAACATCACATCAGCAAAAGATAAAGGATGGTACCCATACAAAGCATAAAATGGTGACATACCAATAGACATGTGATATGTCGTGTTATAGCAGTACTCCCCCAAATGCAACCATCTCAACCATGCTTGCTACTGCCCACTGACATAGTTACGCAAGTAACCCTCCAACCGCTTGTTAACTATCTCCGTCTGTCCATCCATCTGTGGGTGGTAATTGGTACTCGGTGCTAACTGCGTCCCCACTAGTAAAAAAAGCTCCTGCCAAAATCTTCCCATGAAACGGCTATCCCTGTCACTGATGATGGTCTTAGGAAGACCATGCAACCTAAAAACCTCTCTGAAGAACAGCTCGGCCACCTGTGTTGTTGTGTAATGCGCGGATATGGCGAAAAAGTGCGCATACTTTATCAGTCAATCAACAACGACAAAGATACAATCCTTGCCCTGCACCATGGGCAACCCTGTGATGAAGTCCATTGAAATGCTCTCCCATTTCCCCTCCGGAATGGGAAGAGGCTACAACAGTCCTGCGGGATGGCTCATCTCCCCTTGATTCCTCTGACAAACATCACACTCCCTGACGTGCTGGAGTACGTCCTCCTTGAGGCCCTTCCATGAGAACCTCTCCCTAATGGCCCTGTAGGTTTTGGTAAACCCCTGATGGCCTACCAATGGAGAATCGTGTGATTCCTGGAGTATCTTCTTCTTAAGCTGAGATCCCTCAGTCAAGAAGATCCTGTCCCTATAATAGATGATCTCATCAACCAACCTTTACCTGTCATCCGCCACCTATCCATCGAGCACCTCACATGCAAATCTGTTCTTGGAGTACTCAACTAAAAGTCGAGCCCTCCAATCTGTATCCAAGCTCATAAGAGATAACTTGGCTGCATCTGCTACCACGTTATTCTTACCCTTGACATACTCAATGTCAAATTCATATGCTTGGATCTTACTGATCCACTTCTGCTGCCTCTCCTGTAGCTGCTTCTGCTCCACAAAGAACTTGAGGCTATTGTGATCAGTCCTCACCCTGAACCTGTTCCCTACCAAATACTGCTAGAATTTGGCCAAAGCATGCATGATGGCCAAAATCTCCTTGTCGTATATAGAATACAACCTCTCATGCAGAAGGAGCTTCCGGCTCTCAAAGGCTATAGGGTGCCCCCCCTGCATCAATACTGCACCGATCCCCTCTCCCGACGCATCACACTCCAAGACAAATGGTTGTCTAAAATCTGGCAATGCAAGCACTGGGCAGCTACTCATCACCTCCTTGAGCCTATCAAAGGCTCACTGCATTGTATCTGACCAACTGAATGCCCCCTTCTTCGTCAAATCTGTAAGGGGTGCAACAAGCTGTGAGAATCCTCTGATGAACTTCCTGTAATAGGTACATATTCCAATGAACCCTCGAAGTTCCGTCACATTCTTCGGCTCCGGCCAATCTCTGATGGCTCTAATCTTCTCCTCGTGGACCCTCACTCCATCCACTCCAATAATGTGACCCAAATATAACATCTCCGTCATCCCAAACTCACACTTGGAGAGCTTAGCATAGAACTGTTTCTCTTCCAAGATGCGTAGCATTGCCTCTATATGCTGGAGATGCTCCTCCCAATTCTTGCTATATATGAATATGTCATCGAAGAAAACCAATACAAACTTCCTCAGATGACTGCGGAAGATATGGTTCATGCAAGACTAAAAGGTGGTTGGTGCATTGGTTAGCCCAAAAGGCATAACCAAAAACTCAAAGTGACCATAATGACACCTGAAGGTGGTCTTGGGAATATCCTGTTCCCTCATGTGAATCTGGTGGTACCCTGATCTCAAATCAATCTTTGAGAAGAACTTAGCTCCTCTCAGCTCATGCATCAGCTCATCGATCCTGGGTATAGGGTACCTGTTCTTCAGAGTCTTCTTGTTCAGGGCCCTGTAGTCAATGCAAATCCTCAAGGCGTCATCCTTCTTCTTCACCAACACTACAGAAGAAGTAAACAGACTCGTGCTCAGTCTGATGTGTCCAAGAGCCAACAACTCCTAGATGGCCCGCTCAATCTCATCGCGATAGGCTTTGGGATGCCTATAGGGTCTAGTGATCACCACCTGAATACCATGATCAAGATCGATGGTATGCTCAAACCCTCTATCTGGTGGCCGTCGTGGTGGTATATCCCCAAACACTACCTCATGCCTATCAAGGATGGCCTGTATATCTGAATGAATTGCTCGACCGGTGGTCTTTGCCTCTGATGCCCGCAACTCAACTGCCCACTCTATGTCTTCCTTCCAGAAGTCTGCCTCCATCTGGATTGTCGAAACTGTCTGAGGTGGGTAAGTATGCATCCCGTGGATCTTCTCATGCTTCCCAGTCTTCTTGTCATCCCACTCCATCTCTAAGGCCTCCCCATCCATGGTGACCTTCCCCAGAGTAATCAGCCACTGAACACCCAGTACCACATTGGTATCTAGTATGTTGACCACGAAAAAGTGATTAGTCACAGTGTAAGTAGCCATCGTCACTTCTAACTCTGGAACATACACTGCATCGTCTGGGCTCCTGGGACCAAGACTGAAAACCCGTCAAAACTCTCGGTCGGTATACCCCTCTGCTCGACCATCTGTGCATCAATGAAGTTGTGGGTTGCCCCACTGTCAACCAAGACTGATACTCGCTGGCCACGTACTGTCCCTCGTACGCGTAGCGTCAAATACTTAGGAACTCCTCGCAAAGCTACAAGGGCCCCTCCTGTGGGTGCAAAAGCTGCACCTCCTGTCCCTGGAGGTGGAGGCGGTAACTAATCCTGGGATGTCTGACTATCTCCTACCTCCTCCTAATCATCCTCCTCATCCTCTTCCCCGCTATCATTAGAGAAGACCTCAATGAAGTGTGCTTTGCCAGTAGCACACCTATGCCCTGGTGCCCACGGCTTCTGACACGTGAAGCACAGTCGCTTCTTCCTCAACTCCCTCCTGGCATCATCATCTATCTGTGCCCATCCCGGATTCCCCTTTGGAGGAGGAACCCTCACATCCTTCCCCTTGGGCTGGAAGCCCTGTCTCTGGGGGTAAGGTGTTCGCGTCCTGGGCAATGCATCCTGTAAGTCCCTGGTCCTGCTGATAGCATCCTGGAGTGTAGCTGGTCTAGTAGATCTGACTAGACCTCGAAGTGGCTCTACCAATCCCTCCACAAACATATAGATCATCTGTGTCGCGGATAGATTTGGCACCATCACCGAGACCCTCAAGAAATCTGCGATGTATGTCTTTGGGCTCCCTGTCTGCTTGAGCTTTGTAAGCTCAACAAAATGTTGTTTCGGATCCCTCCAGTCAAGACGCTCCATCAACCTCCTGGTAAACTAGGCATATGTCGTCACTGTAGAGTGTCCGAGTGTAACCATCCCATGGAACCACTAGTCTTGGGCCTCACCATCCAAATGTAATGTCGCCACCTTGATGGCCTCCGTCTCCGACATCTAGCTAAGATGGAAATAGATATCCAGCTTCTCCACCCAAGACTTTGCCGAAATGTTTGATGATCCGTCAAACGTAGGCAAATGAAATCTACTGGAGGCATGGTGGGAATCTCCATCATGATAATTCTGGTGCCCCCTATGATGGTCGCGGGGTCTACTATCCCGCTGGAGCTGCACAAAATCTCTAAATGTGAGAGCATCCCTGAACTCCTACTCGTAGGAATGATACTCTGAAAAATACTCATCTAAGTGTTCAAGCTCTGCCTCTTGCTGGATTCCTGCCCCTGTATCTGCTCCCAAGAAAGTGGGCATGGTAGAGCGGGTAGGTGCACGGGAAGTCGTCAGCTGAGGAGTATCACGTTGAGCAGCACCTTGCTCCGGAAAATGGTGGGATGTACCTGATCCCTCTCCAACCTAGAAAACCCGTGGGGTCTCACGCTTCCTAGCCTCCACAGCTGTGAACCTCTATCCCATCACCTTAATCTTTCTAGCTAAATCCTACACAGACTTGAGGAGTGCCTCTCCAAACTGTTTGTCCTCTGTGTCATCTGCCATCGGCTCTTTCTCTCTTAAGTCTACTACAAGCTCCACCTGTTCTGCGTCCGTCACAGGCTTTCTCTCCTGATCTGCGTCCTCTACCCAGGCACAATCTTCCTCTTCATAGGTGGTCTCCAACCTACGCTCACGGTCTCTATACTTCCTGCCTCTATAAGGTCTCTTTTTTGATGTCATAGACCACAGGCTAAGCCAGAACTATGCTCTGATACCACTGTAATATCCCGTTTCGGGGATATCTCTAAAACACGGCAAACTCCAACCAGAGATAGACTGGGAGGGCATTTACCTGATATTTCGCCTCTGAAAAGAGGACGAGATCCAGAGGCTACCTGGCCTTTTCCAGACTCTGTCTAAGAGTGAAAGATAAATGCACCAAGTGGTATAGAACTAGAACGCTCAAAAACAATAATAGACATATAATATCATAGAAAGAGAATACGACAACTTATCCAGAAAACATAGAGAGGAAATGCTGAGCCATTTTATAATCTGAGAAATGTAATGAAGTACAATAGGCGATATTTCTCAAAGCAAGTAAGGAAACACTCTCAGAAAAGACAGGAAATGGCTGCTCTATGAACTGTGTCCCAACTGCTGGAAAACTGCCGTGTAGCTACTACTGCTGGAATGGACTGAAGATTAGGGGCTAATCCCCTTACCAGAATGAGCTGAAAATCGACAAATCTCCTCTCCTCAACAACCCAGACAAAATCCAAAAACCATTCCAAGAATGGCCAACCCCGGAAATCACCAGAAACTACCTCCCCAGTGAATTACGCTGGCCTCCAAGGCTTTGCGCAGTGGCTAGATGGAAACAGCTGAAATACTGCCTCAAACTCCACCAAAAGTCTCCTAGGGGCAAAGGCTGACCCTCTGCTCAAAATCCTAGCGAAATCACATGCAGAAACCCCAATCCAAATCTCCTCCACAATGGACTGCATCCTCTCTCCCAGTGACTGCGCAGTCTCTATAATCTCCAGCTCCGCAACAAACCCAAAAAATAAAACGACTCACAAAATACTGAAAAACCAACCTTGCCTGAGCAGGCACTCAAAGTCCCCCGGGGCTACGGGCGAGATCTCCGACCGGAGACACTCAATGCACTAAACAGTGCTGCAAACAAGCTAAACAGCCAGCATGCTCAAGAAGACAAATGTCTCACTCAAAAATCATCAACTCCAGAATGAATGAAATGAGGAGGCTCCTCCATCTTTTATAGCGTTGGTTTCCCTCCAAAACCCAACGTAGCCTCTCTCTCCTCCACATACTCATCCTTATTTGCGCAGAAGCTGGTAGAAACTTCTAGAGTGTACGTAGGCCCCCCTCCTCTACGTGGTGTTAGGCCCCCCTTGACTCCCACTTAAGTCGCAACGTTGTGCTACTAGGTGGATGTCTTATTTCACCTAAGTGAGTTAGACCCTCTTCACTCACTTTTTTTATTTATTTACAAACTGTAGATGGAAAACTAACAAAATTGAATATTCTAATTAGCTGTCGCTAATTAGGAATATTACAGAAAGTAGGAATGGGATGGGGAAATTTAGGCATATGGGGTAAAGGGTTTATGAAATGAGGGAAGTGACAGGGAGTATTACTGTTATGGGGTTTGGGAGAGGGAATTTTATTACAGGTAAGGGATTTTGGGAGCCTAGGTCTTAGGGTTTCAAAGGAAAAGGACTTAGGGAAAGGGGATTATGATATAGTGGTAAGGATAGGGTAATTATGATGCGGGAGGGAATGAAAGTGCTAGGGAGTGAAATTTGAAATGAAATTTGGATTTAGGGGATGATACTAGGGTTTCAATTAGCTCAAAATAGACACCAAATATTTAAAACAAACTCAAACAGCACAAAATTTACTTGATAAGAAGAGAGATGATGAAAATGGAAGCTTACTTGATTGCTGGAGGCTGTAGAGCACCGTGGTTGAATATTTGAAGGTGATGGCATGAGTTTTGAAGCTCCTACGTGTTTTTAGGAAAGGGCGCAGCACATAACACAGGGGTGCAGCGCACAATGCAGGGGCGCAGGGCCGCAATGCCTGTCTCCGTTTTGCAAATTTCACCTTCCTTCTTGGATTTTCGTGCTTTTGCTAAGGTTGCTTGATGATGGCAAGAGCAAATAAAGTTTGAATTGATGTCCTTTAGGCTCAAATACTTTGTGGGATTTATTTTTGATGATTTTAAAACCCATTTTGCAATGTTCAATTTCACTTTTAAAACTTTGCAAAATACCCTTTAACTCTTTCTTGTTTGCTTTGCAGATTGATCATGTTGGAGTAGGAACTCTTAATATTTTGAAATTTGATGTGTTTTGCATATGGAACTGAGTTGGAAGCTTTGGGAAACTAAGTACTTATTACATATAATGAACATAAAATTACATAAATAAAATAAAATTACCTCTGTTTTCTGGAAATAAATTACATTTCAGAATGAAACTCACACTTGAAATCAAAATTACAATTTTGGAAACCATCTTTACATGCTTTAAAATCCTCTTTAGATGGTTAAGGGATATTATTTGGATCACTTTCATACTGTTGCTGACCTTATGCAATGAAATGGTGTTTTATTTGGACCTTGGAAAAAATGAAAACCAGACTTCATGGTTCCCTGACTGACATAATGACATGATGAAAAGGACTTTCATGACTAAAGTATGCTTAGCAAGAGATGAAGGTGGGCCTACGAGTATGGATTTTTTAGGAGTGATGTTTTTGGACTAGGACTACCATCAATGAGTATTTTTTTTACATGACCTAATGGAATGATAAAAAAATTCCGAGTGGGACTCCTAAAATGATATGTAAAGAGTATTTTTTATCACTAAATCCCTCGCCACCCCACTCCTTAATGTTTCAGCCAAGGCAGTGGTTTCCCCGTAACCCATCTCTCATGTGTCTTCCTACTCTATTAGGTAAAACAACAACAATATTAATCTGTTTAATATATATATATATATATATATATATATATATATATATATATATATATATATTAACATTATTTATCGAATTTCCCACTGAGCATAGAATAAATGGTGAAATGGTGTTCTGTTAAGGCATTTCGTGGTGTAAAGATCACTTGTTCAAAATTTCGGGGGAAAACTCTAACCATGCTAAGGGCTAGTGTGGCCCAAGCTGGGTGCGACCTCCAGGTGATTTTGATAGCTTAGATGCGATTTTGAGGGCTTAGATGCCCCTAGGTCACGACCACTCAAACTATAGGTTAGTCATGCAACCATCTCAAGATTCACATACACCACAATAAATATATGTGAATATAATAAATACAGTATTAAGTCTATTTATTATGATATGAGTGAACATCAAAATAAATAATCCACTCTAATTTGAATTTAAAAAAAAAAAAAAAAACAATTCTCATACATGATTGCAAGTTTAGAAGTACTTTTAAATAGATTATCCTTTTAAAATCTAATAAATTAGCTTAGATAATATTGATGATTAACTCAAACAAAAGTGTCTTATTATTTCATTTCATTAATTATTTATAAATATGATAAATTTATTTAAGAATTCAATTCATTTTATGTTATGAAAAAATGAAAAACCAAGGACACCTATATTTAATGACATACATATCATTAAATATTCCAACAAATTGTAACTAATGCTCCTCCATTCATTGTTTAATCGGTGGCACGGGCGGATTATGTCCCCCCACACTCCGGTAAGTCTGTGATCCATTTCTATGCACACATGGTCTCTCTCGATCCTTGCAGTGTTCAAAATTGAACACGTCAGTGCCCTTCAAGAGGCCTCCAACAAGTCAAAGAAGTGCTAACGTGAAATTATAAGTCAAAAAAATTTAAATTTTTATTTTTACAAGTTTCAAAAAAATTTAAACTATATTTTAAAATTCCCTATGAAGGGCTTCTAGTCTGATGGACATTTCTAAAAAATTAAATTACTGAGAGGTTGTAGGCTATGTCACATGGTTCGGGTTCGGGTTCGAGTTTGAGTTTAGCAATGATTAGGTTCGGTTTGAGTTCAAACTTTTTGATGAGGTTCACCATTAGGTTCGTATATATATACATATATTAAGTTTAAATTAAATATAGGATAAAATAGTAAGATATCAACATCGATAAACATAAAAAATGTTATCACGAACACGGAAATGGCAAGGATAGATTACAAGCTTGAGTTGTGACATGAATTTATGAGTTTTGATCTATGGACTTGGTTAATGGCTATGAGGTTCGATGAGGTTCGACGAACCCCAATTTTATTTTAATATTCGCCAAAATTCGAACCTCAAGGTTGAAGTTCGATGAACCTTGTGACATAGGTTGCAGGTTGTCCAACCACCAGTCCCCCTTGACATATAGATTCTAGAGTATGCTAATACAAGGGTTTTTGAAGAAATAAATAAAATTTAATAGAGTATGGAATTCGTTGCATCCAATAGTCATAATCGAGGGTTGCAAGTTTGCTATTTTTCACTTGCCGAATTGCGAAAGGCAGCAGAAGAACTGGGGAAGAACCAATTTTTCATGTAGGACTGGGTCTTTCTCTATAGCTCAAACCTTCAGAATTTCAACTTCCAACATTCACATATTAATAGGTATTTTTCTGGCATTGGACATATTTTTATTTTCTCTCTTTTATTTTGTTTGTTTAAAACTAGAGGTACTAAAGGATGGTCTCTTCTACCATTTTTTTTTTTCCCTGATAAAAAAGAGACCCACATTGAAATTCAATTAGCTCCATAGTATTAGGTAGTTATTGAGAAATGGATTTTAAAAAATAAATTTACAATTAAAAAATAAAATTACAAAATAGATTTAAGTACATATATGCAGAATTATAGAGAGTGAGTACTCAGAGTTCAGCACGATAAATATTTGTCTTATATAATATTATTCAATGTATTAAGTAGTGCAACAACACTACACCAATTTATCCATATTTATCTTCAACTCACACTCTTCAACATGTCTATAGTCCTTTAATATTGTTGACACCTAATCCTAAGGGATTGGGTGAAATTGTATATTAGTGTAAATTAGGAAATAAGGAAGTCTACGAGACATTGGGAAATGAATCCCAATAGTCTCACCTCCATGTATATATTCATGAGCACCCTCTATCAAATTCATCGTCCAATTTGTGGAGTTACCTCTTGGTCTGACATGGTATCAGAGCCGACCCTTTTTTGGCATTCTTTCCCTTGGTGTAACTCCCTCCTATCTTTGTTCTACATTTTTTGCAGAATGCCATATTCCTGCAAATTTTGTTTGAAATTCTGTGCATTCAAATTTTTTTTGGGTTAACAACTCAGGCACTGCTGCTCCAAAATCCTCACAACGTAGCCACTGCTGCTCCAAACACGTTGTTCATCGGCCTACCCCAGACTCGTTGCTCCTCGACTACTCTAGACTCATTGTTCATCGGCCTCATTCTTCGCAGTTGCAGCCACAACTGTCTTCCCCCATGGTTGCATCTCCTCGCAACCTCCTTCCCTCTGCCTTCACCCACCGTTGCATCTCCCCACAGCCCTCGTCGCTACCTCATGTCCCTTATCCCTCTCGTTCCCCTCCTCTCCCGCTCCCCCCATTCCCAACTCCCCTTCTCCCTCCCGTTCCCCTCCTCTCCCCGCAACCCTCCCTACAACCCTCCTCGCTATCTCACCTCCCCTTATCCCTCTTATTCCCCTCCTCTCCCCACTCCCAACTCCCCTTCTCCCTTCCGTTCCCCTCTTCCCTTCCTCGTGGAATCCCCTCCCCACCCTAACCTCCCCCTAACCAACCTCCCTCAGGTCCGACCCTCCCTAGGTCGACCTTCCCCAGGTCCGACCTTCCCTAGGTCGACCTTCCCCAGGTCTGACCTTCCCCAGGTCCGACCTCCCTTGCACAAAAAAAAAAAAAATTGTACAAAAAAAAAATCCAAAACTGGTTTTTTTTACATCAGATTACACATTTTTACCATAATTGAAATTTTACAACAAATTGAAATTTTCACTCCAGAATTGAGTTTTTTTCCAATATTTTTTTTTCAAAAGTCATAATGCATTCTCTCATATCTATTATGGGAGTTAGACTCTCTAGCAAGGAGAAATATCCTGAGTGGTCTCGGAAAATCAAGCACACTCTCATTTTTAATGAGTTATGGAGAGGAATGTTTGAAGGATAAGGAGACAATCCACAAACAAAGCCCACCTCGGACAAGGAGATCTCCATTTGGGAAAACAAGAATTGCAAGGTCTATGCCTTGATTGCAGATTCTGTAAATGAAGAGGTGAGTTGCCATATTACACCATTTTCAAATGCCTATGAAGCCTTGATAAAATTAAAAGAACTCTATGAATCACATTCAAAACTTAAAATTGTTCAATTAATCATTAAGTTGATCATCCTTGAATTGAAAAATGATGACCCTCTTGCTTTAGCATCATAAGTAAGATCTATCATGCATGAAATTAAAAATACTGGTGTAGAAGTTGACATACCTCTCATAGCTTATGTTAAGGCATTGTATCCCACTTACTCACATTACCTTGAGTCATTGCAAGTAAGTGCAAACCTCATGAAGATCACCTTTGATTCCCTTGAGAAAGAGTTTGCAGAAAGAGAGAAATCTTTTGAAAAGAAGACAACCCCTATGTATTCTGAAGAATTTTTATGTTTCACACATAGAGAGAAGAACATGCTCAAGATTATTCCAGAGGAAGAGGTGGCCGAAGAGGAAGGGGGGCGGACAAGCTCAAAGTGAAAAGTTTGATCTTCATTGCATACACTGCAATAAATATTGGCATGGTGCATCTACATGTAAGTTGCCTTGGGACAAAATTGAGCAGCAAAGAAGTGATGAAAAATTTAAAAATCATGACAAAGACAAGGGTAAAGCACCTGAAACCGCTCATTATGTTGTAGCACATTGTAACATTGGAGTAACTTTAAACTTGTTTGATGCTTCACTTACTTCTTGGAGAAACGATTGGTTGCTAGATTTAGGAGCAACATGTCACATTACTTTTAGAAAATATTTTTTTGTATAATTTGCTCACAAGGTTGATGGAGTAGTATAATTTTTAGAAAAATCTAAACTCAAGCCATTAGGGCTTGGCACAATCAGGCTTAAGTTGCCTGGTCTTCCAGATCATCTTCTACATGAGGTTCTATACCTCCCTAAGTTGAGGAGAAAATTTCTCTCCTTGTTCCACATCCACCATCAAGGACACTCCATTCACATGTTTGATGGCAAGGTTGAGGTCAGAAAAACATCATATTGCCCACTTGTCATTAAGGGAATAGAAGAAGGAAGAATCCTAAAGCTGCAAGGTACCTCTGCTCATGCACAAAACTTTGCATTCAGTTCTCATCCTGATGAAGGTACATTCCCATCAAGTCTTATATGGCATGCTAGATTTGGACACTTAAACTATGACAACCTTCGATTGTTGAATAAAAATGATGTTACTGGATTTCTTACAATTCCTAGGAAACTAAAGCAATGTGATGCTTGTATTCTGGAAAAGCATAACAAACAATCCTATCATGATTCAAATTCCAGAGCACATAGAAAACTTGAGCTTATTCATTCAGATTTATGTGGCCCCATGCATGTTGTTTCTGCAAATGGAAATAAATATATGATGACATTTATTGATGATTACACAAGAATGTGTTGGGTTTACTTATTGAAGAAAAAATCTGATGCTTTTTCAACATTCAATAATTTTCATACATCGATTGAAAATGATGCACAAACTCATATTGGTTCTTTGTGCATTGATAATGGAAAAGCATACACTTCAAACGAATTTGAAAATTTTCTTCGCCAACATGGGATCAAACATCAAACAAATGTGCCCTATAATCCCCAACAAAACGGTGTAGCTGAAAGAATGAATAGGAAAATTTTAAATATTGTTCGCTCGATCATGTTTTTTAAGAATGTAAAATTGATGTTTTGGGCTAATGCAGTTCGATCTATTGTGTACATAAATAATAGGTGTCCTTCTAATAAAATCAGAAACAAAACTCCTTATGAAATGTGGCATAGCCACATTCCTTCGGTAAAGCATTTCAGGGTCTTTGGTTCCACCTGTTATGATTTTATACCTAAGGTACAAAGAAATAAACTTGGTGCTAGAAGTAAAAAATGTATCTTCTTGGGGTATTCCAATACATCCAAAGGTCATCGTCTCTATGATGAAGTCAATAAGAAGCTTGTAGTATCTAGAGATGTCATCTTAGTTGAATATTCCAAGACTGACGATGTTTTTGAGTAACAACTTGATCGCTTGGATAGATTCACACATGCAAAGTCATTTCAAGAATTTGATAATCAGATTCCACATATTGAAGGGGGGATTCCTATATTGAATCAATCTTTGGAATCATCTTCCGAAGCACTCTCTCCCCCACATGAAGAACCAACCATAAATGACATCTTGAATGATGTGATTGACAGAATTGGGAGATTCAATCCCAACTTAGTCAAATCAGCAGCGTGGGCCATCTCAGAAAGGTCCCCCAAAATGGATGACAAAGACACTGGAAAATGTTCGTCCCGATGAGGTTGGAAAGATAGGAACAAGAAGTTCCACCAGGAAAAATGGAAGTGACGTAGATAATTCAGATTTACTTATTGATATGGATATTTCTTATAATTGTGAACTGAATTTTTCTACTGATATCGAACCAACTTATTTCAAAGAAGACGCTTCTCATGATTAATGGAATGAAGCGATGCAAAAGAAGCATGATGCCTTGATAAATAATGGCACTTGGAAGCTGGTTGATCCTCCATTGGGAACCAAACAAATTGGCTGCAAGTGGGTCTACAAGAAAAAGTACAAAGCGGATGGCTCACTTGAAAAGCACAAAGCCAGGCTTGTGGAAAAATGTTTTGCACAAAAATAAGGGGTCGATTATGAGGAAAAAATTTCCCCCACAACAAAATGGGACACCATCCGAACACTCTTTGCCTTAGCAGCTCAAAAGGGCTGGAAAGTCCTTCAGATGGATGTAAAAACCACCTTTTTGAATGGAGATCTAAAGGAGAAGGTTTTTATGTCCCAGCTAGAAGGATTTGTTATGAAGGGCCAAGAACACAAAGTATGCAAGCATATAAAATCCTTGTATGGCCTCAAGCAAGCACTGTAAGCCTGGTATGAGAAATTAACTGAGCATCTTCTAAAACTTAACTTCAAACATTTTGATCTTGATGATGAAACTTTGTTTTTTAAGATAGTTGGGAAAACAATTGTATATCTTATGGTGTATGTAGATGATATTTTGATGGCAGAGAACAATGAGAGTTATATTGCATCCATAAATAAGGAATTGAAGAAAGGTTTTGAAATGAATGATTTGGGTTATATTCACTACTATCTTGGTATTGAAGTAACTCAACATCCTGAATTTATATTCCTTTCTCATAAGAAGTACATTGGATATCTTTGGAACAAGTTTGGCATGGATGAATGCAATCCTTTGACCACTCCAATGGAAGAAAACTTGAAGCTCACATCCATTGAAGGGAAGGAATTTGAGGATGCAACGAAGTATAGACATCTTGTAGGAAGCCTCATCTACCTGACTACTACCAGACCAAGCATCTCATTTGCTGTTGGAATCCTCTCCAAGTTTATGAAAAAACCTTGTGAAGGACATTTGTATGATGCAAAGAGTTCTAAAGTACTTGAAGGAAACTCAATACTTTGGACTCAAATATACATAGGTGGGCGACTTCAGCTTGATCGAATACTCTGATTTAGACTTTGATGGAGAAAAAAAAATGGAGTTTCTACTTCAGATCTTGGATCAGGAGATGTCTCCTGGAGATCACGCAAACAATCAGTTCCAACGGATTCCACAACTGAGGCAGAACATGTGGCAGTAGCTGAAGCAACAAAGGAAATTGTGTGACTCGGGAAAATCCTAGAAGATTTGCAAATGAAACAAATGCATTCAACTCCACTCATGATCGACAACACTTCTGCAATCAAGCTGGCCAAGAAACCAAAGTTCCATGATCGAATTAAGCACATCAAGACAAAATACCATCTGATTCGACATCATTTTGAGGCCAAAACTATCCATCTACGTCATTTTTCCACAAATGAGTAAACTGTAAACATCTTCACCAAAGCGCTTGGAAGAGAAAAGTTTGAAAATTTCAGAACTATGCTTGGACTCACCAATATCCCTTCATATTAAGGGGGGGAATGTTGACACCTAATCCTAAGGGATTGTGCGAAATTGTATATTAGTGTAAATTTGGAAATAAGGAAGTCTAAGAGACATTGGGAAATGAATCCCAATGGTCTTACCTCCATGTATATATTCATGAGCACCCTCTATCAAATTCATCGTCCAATTTGTGAAGTTACCTCCTACATTGGAGATTTTCTACTGATGGAGTAAACCAGGTTTAAGTTAGACAATGGTTTTTTCTATTTAAAATTCTTTTTAATGTTTGGTTTAACTAAATATGTAGGAATTTTATAAATGGATTGTGTGAAATTTTTGGTTAGAACAAGGTAAAACTAGGTTTAATTTAGATAATGGTTTTTGTTTTTTAAAAATTCTTTTTAATGTTTAAATGGATTTAACTAAATTGGAAGAAAAGTTATTATACATTAGAATTTTGTGGATTTGACCAATCAAATTTAATATTCTAACAAATTCCTATAAATTATGTATAAATTTGATTAAAAATATACCAAAAGACTTTTAACACAAAAAATTGTTAGAATAAGGCATACATGCATACATATATTTACGTGAGATCCTCAACTGACAATGGATTTTTCTATAAGCTATAGACAACTTAAGTCTCGATTTTTACTAGAATATTGAAACAAATATGAAGTTGTAATTTATATTCATTTATAACCTATAGTTGTAAAGGTTCATATAGTTTTGAATTGACTTGAATCTGCCAAAATAAAATTCTAATAACAAAACCTTCTAAAATTACATATCTCAAATGACTAAGTTAGCATTACCCATGGAATCCTTGATCCTTTTGTTCCATTCTTGTCCAACCAAAATCAAGTTCATTAATTGCACTGTAAAATGGTATGTGTTTGCTTTTGCTTGAGGAACCCAAAAGAAATTTTTGTAGGAAAGTTAGTCGTCTATGTGTGTTTAATGTTAGTGAAGTTGAGCGCTAGAATACACAAATAAATATGCCAATATTGAAGATCTATAAAGGGATTTGATGAAAAGTTATATCTATTATTTGTTTTGAGGTCAAGGTAAAATTTATAATGGGTAGAAAAATTTCTTTAATTTCAATGTGGTAAAAATAAACTTTTATGTAAAATTTATAATAAATATCCTTGGTGACTTCTAATTATTATGTATTTGACTAGATTTTAATGATTGTGAATTTGGGCTGGTGCAAATAATAATAGAGTCAAAATTAAAGAATTACAAAAAAAAAAAAAAAAAAAAAACATTTTCTTGATATACATTTCAATAGTAAGTACGCCAAATACTTTAATTTTAAAGGCTCAAAAAGAAGTATGGCCTAAAAAAATCATATGAACTCTAGAATAAAATTAGCTTTATTTAAATGTTGAAAATATTGTTCTTCACCATTGTTCACCCATTGCTTTTCTATTATTTCATAATTAATGTGCTTCTTTCTATTTAGTGCACAATCTTTTGGATGAAGAGAAATATGTCAGTGAAAAGTTTCCTAAAACATGAAAAATGAAGAAAATGATTATTCTCTGGTCATTCCTATTATCATCAAGATTTTGTGTTTCATTTGACTACATCATGTTGATCCAACCATAGAATTGTGAAAGTAAAATAATATCTCATAATGTATTCCAATGGTAAAATTTCTTATTGGAATTGTTAAAATACAAGGAATATCTCGTAATATATTTCAATGGTAGAAGTTCTTATTCTTTGAGTTGTATAATAAGCAAGTTTTTGGAATGAGATGTTTTTGAATTTTTATTTTTCTAATTTCTGGAGATGGGTGTTTTTTATTTATTTTTCAAATACTATAATTTACAATATCTTTTGAGTTAGAACACAAGAAGGAACTAAATTTATTAAATACAAGTTATTAAAAAAAAAGAGACTCAGACTATGGCTAGTTTTAATTAAAAATTTTAAATATTAAGAAAAGCACTATTTTATTTTAGATTTTTTTTTTTTAATGAAAAGTTTATTTAATATACATTTGTCATTAAAAGTGAAATTTTTTTAATAACTTTTCATCTCTGAAGGGTTAGATGAATATATTCCCCTCAAAATTAAATTAAGACCAACTTTTCAAATTTGCTCACTGGATCCTTGGTCGTAGCTTACTTGTTAAATGTTTTGGGCATTTTGGCAATAATTTTAGTTCCAAGTTGTTTGGAATTATAAATATTTTTTTAAATTCTAAATTTTTTTAAAATATTAAAATATCATGATTTAATACAAAAATTATTTATCAAATTAGAGCTAAAAAGTTCAAAATATTTAAATAGTTAGACAATGTTCATACTCATTTTTGTTTGTTATTCTCTCTCTTAGTCTTTTTCTCATTTTTTTTATCAGATCGATTGAATGACTCATACATTATTTCTTATGGCTCAACAATTAGAGTTGGACTATTATGAGATACACATAGAATCTTTTGTATCACTCCAACCATTTACTAGTATTGAAATTCCATTTATTTTCACTTTATTTAACTAGTGCACAAGAAATATAGGCACAAACACTTGAATGTTTCCAATTATATGTGTGCTTATAGGTAATGGTGAAACTAGAAAAAATAGAGGTAAATGGCTTTGCAAAGATTTTATAAATTTTAATACATTGTTTTTGAGGAAGCATAAAATAAATGATTGATTAATAAACTATCATTTTATGGTAAAAAAATGAAAAAATAAACCACAAAATATTTGCAATATTCTAAACTATACATTTCATAGTCTTGGTCAAGGTAGTGATGAAAATCTTGAGATATATTTAGTAATTTGATAATGAGAGTACAATGACTTAACTTACCTAAACAATGAACATAGAGGTTGAGGTCATTTGTATGCATTATACAACTCCTTATGGAGAATCTAGAAGCAACAATAACCAAGCTATGGCACCAAGATAGAATTTTATAAGTGTAAATTTTATGGAGTTCAAGATGCCCTATGATCATAAGGATATTCACTATTTTAAAAGTTACTTCATTTAGGGAAACAATAGCCAAGCTATGGCCCCAAGAATCTTTGGCACCCAGATAGACTTTTAAGGTTGTAGATTTTAAGGAAATTCATTATTTTAAGAGTGAAAACTTGATATTCCCGTTCGCTAAGTTTGTGGTTTTTTACTATCAAAATTTCCATGATAACTCAAACAGCTAGGGGAGTTGGAGCTCTTACAACCCAAAAATGGAATATTCCTTCACTCTCTAGTTGTTTCTTGCTATTGAACTCTGTAATATATGGATCTAGGTTCATCTACTTTGGTAGAGCACATGGTATACCAAAGTTATATTTTTATATGTATAAGATAGTTATACCAAAGGCTAGGATAATCAGGATGTCTTGATCGAGAAAATTCTATATCTATATAATCATACATGGCTAAAACTTGAACTAGACGTTGAATTCAAACGAGGGCTTCAAGAATACAAAAAGCATGAAGACTAAGGATTATAGATATAGTCAACAATATTTTGATGCACTACCATGAATGACAATTGTGTATCCATCCAAAATATATATAAAAAGAATTTACAAGCCTTGGTTTCATAGACACATCTTCATATATACTCTAAATGTGAAATATACCTAATCCTCATGTTCAAATCACTACTACCTCTGCCTTCATCCAACATTTCACTTAGAAACCATGTCATCCCATAAAGAAGCCCTTGCCTTGAAAATTTGGAAAAATAACTTACAACACAGTACTTTTGCACATGACCCCTATCCAACTCTCTCATTTTAGTATCTTCTAAATCACCAAAAAGATTAAATTTAAATATGTTATCCCCTATCTCCAAACCAAACATATGCCAATAAACTATAGACCTACAATAAAATAACATTTCTTAGTTTCCTTATATGCCACCATTTTCTCAATGTGCTAACTTGTATTTGCACTTATATTAAAAACTGAAATATTCTTCAAATAAACCACAAACTAATGGTATTTGTATTAATCACCTACCTTATTCTTCAAATAAATCACAGACTAATACTATCTAAATCATGTTAACATATATATATATATATATATATATATATATATATATATATATATATATATATATATATATATATATATATATATATATATATATTCATAGTCAATTTCCTATCCGATCCAATCATAACACGACATAATACAACTGATCAAAACCTACACAACCTACATCATAGTCTCTTTTTAAAAACAAACCCTAAGAGTTTTGACTCATCACCATAATTGTTGTTATATCCTCTCTTTCTTTGTAAACTAATGTTGTAATTGTAATCGGACTGACATAGAAGTCATATCACGAGCCTACATTTGCATGGTCTATCGTGAGGATTTTGGGCAAAAGACATACATAAGGCATATGTTGGGATATTCATTTCTGCTCCACTCAAGCATGGTTCCTATTATGATAGAAAATGGGGACATGGTAGAATTATTACAAATAACTAGTGACACATATATAAACTAATAATATTTTAACTATTATATACTAGCAGTTGCCCCAGGAGGTGCAAGGAGAGGCCGATAGGATTATTGCTTGTTAATTATTAATTTTAAGTAATTGTAGTTTTTGAGATGAAGGAGATTTTGAAGAATTTTGCACAAATATGATGTTAAATTCTCATTTGTGTAGTAACAGGTTTATTGTTCAATTCTCAGTTATGCAGGTAGAGACTTATTTGATGAGTTGTGTAGACAGTTTGAGATGCAAAAGTGTTCAAAGATTTATGGTCAATATCCAAGAATCTTGTTACTTAGCAGAAAACAAAGTACATGAAAGAACAATTACAACATAAAAATAAAATGCAAATATCTACTGTGAAGTAAATAAGCATCTTGAAGAAGTAAATCAGGACTTACATTCTTCAATGTATGTGATAACATAAATGTATATTCTAAGAAAAATATTATTGTGGCCCTAATGTTGTCGTGCTGACTATTGAGCTCTTTGAGGTGAAAGGGGAAGGGGTCTGAACAAGTTCTAGCTTCATCTTCTAATTCTGTTGTGGCTTCTGCACAACAAGTAACCGCGTCTTCTAACAACTCAGCATTATATGTTTCAGATACTCCTGTAACACATCTTTCATTTGCAGATGACCATATTGATCATCCTCCTCCATCTCCAACCTGAACAGATGGATGGGGAGAAATTGATGAAAATGGAGTGGAAGAAGAGGAAAGTGACAAGGATGGGTGGGATGATATTGCACAGCAAAGACCCATTGTCCAAACTAAAATATGAGGTGCAAACAGTTTGCCTTCTAGACATCAAAACAGAGCATCGAAGGATGTGACCAGGGTAAGTGATGATGAAGATCCTTGGGCTGCAATTGCTGCCTCTCAAGCCACAACTAAGGTGAAATCTCTTTCTGTAACGTCAACAAGCTCCTGTGATGATAATGATCCATGGGTTGCCATTACTGCCCCTCCACCTTTCACTACAGTAAAACCCCTTTCTGTAACTACAACTTCACGTATCAGGTCATTTTCAGAGAACAACAATAAACCCAATTCTGCAAATATTCATGCTTCAGGTTATGGAAGAGAGTGTGGTAGTAAGACTGCACCCATGAAATAAAGTTCACGGTTCACTTGTAAGCATAAAAAAAATGTTATTTTTCCCATCTTAGGTGATGTTTAGTTGATTCCATCTGTATTGATGAGCACATTGTGCAGTCTATCAGAGATTTTCTGCCTGTTTCAATGTATTCTAGTAGCGATTTTTGCTTCTTTTGATTCAAAGAAAGAAGTGCACAGGCACGCTCTAATGTAATCAAAATTGTACTCCGATTTGAACAGTGTCTACATCATTATATGCAACAAGATGTGTATCTGCAAGAGTTTTACATATTTATGTAAAAATGATCTATATGCAGTTCAAATTTTAAATGGGGCTAAAAAATATTTTATTACAATGAGAAGCGTAAGGTAAAAAAACATGGATGCTATATGCTATGCCATAAGCCATAAATAGTTTTGTGATGTTGAATTGCAGGTTGGCAGATTGTTTTGAGAGTAGATTACGACTTAGTACAACAGTCCCTTTGTAGCTAGTATTTTCTAAAAAGGGGGATGTTTGGGAACAAATGTATAATTAAGAAGTATGTGGGATGTGATCGGACTAACAAGTATGTCTTCTTGTTTAAACATGTCTGTCACACACCTTCAGGTTTATGGGATGATATAGAAGTAATGGAAGAGAAAAAACCACCTACTGCTCTTGCAACTATACATGTTGCACAGCAAAGACCCATTGTCCAAACTAAAATATGAGGTGCAAACAGTTTGCCTTCTAGACATCAAAACAGAGTATCCAAGGATGTGACCAAGGTAAGTGATGATGAGGATCCTTGGGCTGCAATTGCTGCCTCTCAAGCCACAACTAAGGTGAAATCTCTTTCTGTAACGTCAACAAGCTCCTGTGATGATAATGATCCATGGGTTGCCATTGCTGCCCCTCCATCTTCCAGTACAGTAAAACCCCTTTCTGTAACTACAACTTCACATATCAGGTCATTTTCAGAGAACAACAATAAACCCAATTCTACAAATATTCATCCTTCAGGTTCTGGAAGAGGCGTGGTAGTAAGACTGCTCCCATGAAATTGGGTGCACAACGGTTGAGTAATATTCATTTCTCAGATGCTATGTAGATATTCTAGGAAGCAGGTTCTGATTTAAAGCAGCTCATAACTTCAATATTAAGGTACTTGCTAACTAATTACAGATAAGGGGGTTGCAGAATTCCCCAGTAATCAGCTATAGAAGGCCCCTAATGCTAAAAAACAGTCATTTTAACCTTAAAAGTTGAAATACCATGCTGAATTACATGAACACGAATACATTGGGGGTATTGAATATGAACACGAAGCCCATGTCCAGCTGGGTCTGATCACTAACCGAACACTTTAAAATTACATAAATTTTGAGGCGCAGATTAGCTACAAGATTTACCTGCGATGCTGAAGGAAAATGACCATCAACCTGCTTGAATGTAATTAGAATTTATTAGGTAAAAATGTATTGTCAGTATAAGCATCCATCATCACACAGAAAAGCAACTGTTGCAGTATGCTGCACATTATTAACTTCAACGGCTACCAATCTATCGAAAATCTATAGAAAACGAATAGAACATAATAGCATGAGGAAAATGTGAAAACCTTGAAACGGAATGGATTATAATATATATTCACATAGATATACAAATTTGAAGGTGAAGAGATATATACATGTGTATAGCAAAAGTTTGTTGAAAGTAAATATCTAATCATAAATACATGATGATGCACGACATCGGCAACACCAATTGGTGTCTATAGTGACTCCACGTTCAGAAAGGAGTTCTTGCCATTCAGCTCGCATTTTCCGTTGTCTATCTCTTTCATTTATGTGGATTGTTTTCCTTCGAATTCTTCGAATCTTTTGCAATAGTGCAATAGTTCCACGCAAACGGTACAGAGGCAATGAATGGGGTGAAAGGAATCTGAGCTGTATATCATGTAAAGTTTGTTCATGTTGGTGAATCTCCTGGCAGCATTCATAGAGCATGTTTAAATCCCTTGAATCCATATCTGTTTAGCATGAAAGAAGGTAAATAGTTATTGTTAGTGTTAACGGATGGTAAAATTAAACTAATTATAGAGTTCAAAAATAACTAAAGTAATCATAAAATTCTTTTAAACATTAGGGACATAACGAGTACTAGAACAAATGTAAAAAAAAGTAATTGTATATGCAATTTGGATAAGGTGAGGGTATGTTTACCTCTTGGAGAAGATGCAATGAAGAGTGTATTGTTGGATAGATTGTATTTGTCTATATAGATTTCGATGTGAGCAACGACTCTTCTTGTTTTCTGTGTTGTAGATGTTGATTTTCTTTAATGCGTGAAATGCGTGAAAATGGAAATGCTGGATGGATTCGAAGGTCTGTTAGAGATCTAACTCTTGAAATGGCGGTGAATGTTAGACCTTGGCGTTCTTTGGGGCCGATGTCAATTGTTGCTTTATCTAATGTCATTCCCTGTGACTTGTGTATTGTTAAAGCCCATGCCATTCGAAGTGGTATCTGTCGACGTGTGCCTCTTGTGATAGGAGAAATGGGCACATATGTGGGGTGTGCAATGTCCCATGTTGTTCCTCTGTATTGTTTGAAATCAGCGACCACGAAGGATGGCAATTCTGGAGGCTTTGAGTCAAGTGCATAGCATATTGAAATGACTGTGCCAAGTGCACCATTTACAAGCCCTGCATGTACCCATAAATTGCAGGTCAACATAACTTTTTGTCCATTGCATAACAGAAGCGTTTTGTCTAGTTTTTCTTCTTCAGATGTAGTGAATGTTTGCTCCACATGTTTCTTCACTGAGCACACAGCCACTGGTTTGTGTAATTTGTTCAACATTGATTTTTTATGCAAGGCAACTGAACTATTTGTTGCATATAAATGCATGGAGTCCTCAAATTTTTTTTTATCTTCATGCGTAATAGAGGAATCTGTTCTTGACATTAGTAGCTTCCAATCTTCGATTGTAGAGTTCCCATCCCTGAGATTTGTGAGAATGTTGCGGAAGGCAATCTGGGAAGGATCAGCACCTTGCTGGCGAAAAATAGTTGTGAGCGTAATGAATGTATCAAAGCTACGCCAAAGTGCAGTACCACGTGATGTGCCAGCATACATAGGAATGTCTTTTACAGGTGGTAGCTGGCCTAAATCCCCAACAAGGATAATGGATCGATTACCAAATGGTGTATTTCGATGGAGGGGAAAGGCCTCTCGTAAGCGATCATCAATACGGGAAAGCATTTTTGGCCCGATAAAACTCATTTCATCAATGAGTATGTATTGAATATGGCGGAGTTGTTCTTGGAGGTGGAGGAGTGGTTGTCCTTCAAGAGGATGCATTGTTTGGATAGGGATGTGAAGGGCAGAATGAATTGTAAGTGCATTTATGTTGAAAGCTGCAACACCGGTAGGTGCAAGTACCAACAATGGGCTTATATTTGTTGAGGAGAATTCGATGAATGCACGTTGTAGAGATTTTATTAGAGCAGATTTGCCCGTTCCAGCTGTCCCTTGTATAATGGTTCTAGTTGGGGGTCTTGGAAGAGGGTTTTTGAAATGAGAAGTAATATGTGTGAAAGCTTTTTGTTGGGTAGGAGATAATATGTGATTTACGGGAAGGTTTGAAGAGGGATGATGTTGATTTTGAATAGATGAGCGATTATATTCAATGAAATTGATGGCGGATTCTTGCAAGTGGAGAGGTAGCGAAGTATGAGACCAATCATGGTTGAGGTCAAATTCATGATTGCCAATGATTTCAAGGGCATCAATTTCGATGTTCTCGCTTGGGTGAAGGTGAGAGACGATTTCCCATTCATTCATTTGAATAGGGTCAAGGGGGATGTCAGGAGGGCTAGATACAGGAGTAGATTCATCTTCTGATTGTGCAGATTGTGGGTTTTCATTTTCATGGTGAACATGCCATGCTGTATATGTTCCTTTCTTTTTCTCCCAATGTGCAATGATTTCCTCATTGCTGCATCCAATGTCATTGGGGAGGGTACGGAAGGGGAAATACAATATTAATTCAGCCCAGCAGAAGTTCGTGTAGCTTGGATCAGTAGGGGAAGGGATTGTGGTGTATCGTGGCAAGATATGGAGAACTATGGGAGGAGAAATCTGTTTCCACTGGTTTTGTGTACGACGAGGAGAAAATGACCAAGAGCGTGCAGCTTCTATGAGGGGCAATTGATCTAATGAAGAAGGCCTATTCATGTATGCTGTTGACACCTAATCCTATGGATGGGTGTGCATATGTATTTTTGTATATTATTTATTATTAGGAAATAAGGAAGGCCAAGATTCATTGGGAGCTTAATCCCAATAGCCTCACCTCCCATCTATATAAGCATGTACATTCTTCAGCTAATACACATTCTAGTTTTGAGGAGTTACCTCCTGGTTTGACATGGTATCAAAGCCAGCCCCACAATTGGCATTTCTGCCCTGTGGTGTAACTCCCTATCCTTTGCTCAGTCATATTTTTTAATGTTTTTGCTGCTCATTAATTGCTAGACTGTTATTCTGCATTTTTTTTCCCTATTTAGCACTGACATTTGCAGCTCCAGCTCCTGCAGACTGCAGGCTCTGTCAATCTGCAAATTGCAGGCTCTGCCATTCCAGTAGTCCTGCAACTCTGTCTTCTGCAGATTCAAGTTCAATTTTTTTTTGTATCGCCCTTTTGGGCATCCTCCATTCTTCCTGCGCCCTCACCTCCCTCTCCATTTATCCCTGCGCCCTCATACACTTCCCTTCCCCTGCCTGCATTCATCCCTGTTCCATTCTCCCTCTGCGCCCTACACCCTCTCCCTCACTCACCTCCCTCTCCCTCACTGTTTCATTCCCTATTCCCTATTCCCTACCCAACGCCCTCTCAACTCCCTCATCGACCTGCGCTTGGTATCTCCCACAAATCGATATCCCAATACACCTCAGTGGTATTATAATACCGCCCATTCCTCTGTCCATAAAACGCGGTCATACCGTTTCATATTACAATTGGTATCAACAGTCGCTCTGTCATTTAAACGCTGTCTGCATTATTTGCCTGCGCTGTCTGCACATATTTGTATATACATCGATTTTAAAACGCTCTCTGCGCCATATAAACCCGTCCCATATATTACCACTGTCCATTGAAACGCTGTGTGATTACATTGTAACGCTGTCAAATATTTAAACGCTGCATTTTCAAACGCTGTTGGTATCACATTACCGCCCTCCACGCATATACAGTCCGACTGTCATTTTAATACACACCGACATATTCTGGGTTATATACAACCAGTCAACATTTGTTATATCATTCATTATGCTGTTATATATTACGCTGTTATATATCACGCTGTTTATATTGACCATCGACCATATTACATGTAAACGATGTGTTTTTTGTTATGGTATGCACCCCTCCATATGCGTTGGTATTACCACAGTCGACCATACAGCCCACTAAGTGTATTTAAACGCTGTGCTTTATTGTATATTTAAACACTGTGTTTCATTATTATCATGGTATGCGTTGGTATGCGCCCCTCCCATCATATAATACAGTGCTGACCGCCCCCCTCCCATAATCATTACGCCTTTTCCACTCCTTTTATATCCCCCCCCCATCACCATTTCATATAATTCCTTTTATAATTCCCATTCCTTTTATATATTTCGCCCTTCCATTCCATATCATTTTTTTCACATACAAATTTTTTCCCCAAACAAAAAAAAAAATACATTTTTTTTTATGCAGAATCAGTTTATAGCAAAGAGTCTTTTTTTAAAATTCAGTCTTCAGCAAAAGTTTTCTGAGCAGATTTAGTTTCCAGAAAGAGTTTTTAAACTCAGAAAAATTTTTCCAGCAAGAGTTTTTGCCCCTTTATTTGAAATATTTCAAGAGTTCGAAGTTTTTATAGCAGAATTTGTTTCCTCTTCAGAAGATTTTTTTTCCAGCAGTCTAATGCATTCTCTCATCTCAATTGTTGGAATAGTTCTCTCCGGCAAAGAGAACTATCTTGAATGGTATCGGAAGATTAAACACACACTCATTTTTAATGAGCTGTGGAAAGGAATCTGTGAAGGACAAGAAGAAAACCCACCAGCAAAGCCCACTTCAGACAAAGAGCTTGCCATTTGGGAAAACAAGAACTGCAAGGCTTATGCCTTGATTGCAGCCTCAGTAAGTGAAGAGGTGAGTCGCCATATTTCATCATTCTCAAATGCCTTTGAAGCCTTGAAGAAACTAAAAGAACTCTATGACTCACATTCAGAATTAGAAAATGTTCAATTGATGATTAAGCTGTTCAGCCTTGAAATGAAGAATGATGATCCCCTTGCTTTAGCTTCAGAAGTAAGATCTATAATGCATGACATTGAAAACACTGGTGTAAAAATGGACATACCTCTCATAGCATATGTTAAGGCATTATATCCGACTTACTCACATTATCTTGAGTCTTTGCAAGCAAGTGGGAACCTTGAGCATATCACCTTTGATACACTTGAGAAAAAGTTTGTAGAAAGAGAGAAAGCTTTTGGGAAGATGACAGTCCCTTCATCTTCCGAAGAGGCTGCATACTTGGCACATAGAGAAAAGAGTCATACTTCAGATTCATCCAGAGGAAGAGGTGGCAGAAGAGGAAGAGGAAGAAGGAACTTCACAGAAAGGGGGGGCAGACAAGCTGACAAATCCAATCTTCATTGCACACGGTGCAATAGAGATGGACATGATGCATCCAAATGCAGAACACCATGGAACAAAATTGAGCAGCACAGAAATCAAGACAAAGGTAAAACCAATGACAAAGACAAAGGTAAAGCACCTGAATCCGCTCACTATGTACTAGCACATTGTAACAATGGAGTAACTGAAAACCTCTTTGATGTTTCATTTACTTCATGGAGAGATGATTGGTTGCTAGATTCAGGAGCAACATGTCACATGACGTTTAGAAAAGATTTTTTTGAAGATTTCACTGACAAAGTTGATGGAGCAGTATATTTCGCAGATAAATCCAAACTCAAGCCATCAGGGCTTGGCACAGTCAGGCTTAAACTGCCTGGTCTTCCTGATCATATCCTACAGGAGGTTCTATACCTCCCGGAGTTGAAGAGAAACTTGCTGTCCCTGATCGAAATCCGGCAGCAAGGACACTCAGTTCACTTGTTTGATGGCAAGGCAGAGGTCAGATCAGCATCAGATCACTCACTTGTCAGGGAGGGAATAGAAGAAGGGAGACTCTTGAAGCTGAAAGGTTCATCTGCTCATGCTCAAAACTTTGCATTCAGTTCACATCATGATGAAGGTACATTCCCATCAAGTCTTTTATGGCATGCTAGATTTGGACACTTAAACTATGACAGCCTTCGTTTGTTGAAGAAAAATGGTGTTAATGGACTGCCCACAATTCCTAGAAAACCTAAGGAATGTGATGCTTGTATTCTAGGAAAGCATAGCAAACAACCATTTCATGATTCACACTCCAGAGCACATAGAAAACTTGAACTTGTTCATTCAGATTTATGTGGCCCTATGCCTATTGCTTCTGTAAATGGAAACAAATACATGATGACATTTATTGATGACTACACCAGAATGTGTTGGATTTACTTACTGAAGAATAAGTCTGATGCTTTTCAAACTTTCAAGAATTTTCATGCATGGATTGAAAATGATGCAAAAACACATATTGGCTCTCTACGTACTGATAATGGAAAAGAATACACTTCAAACGAATTTGAAAATTATCTTCGTCAACATGGAATCAAACATCAAACCATTGTGCCATATAATCCACAACAGAACGGTGTAGCTGAAAGAATGAACAGAACCATCTTAAATATGGTCCGCTCCATGTTATTTTTCAAGAATGTAAAATTGATGTTTTGGGCTGATGCAGTTCTATGTGCCGTTTACATAAAGAATAGGTGTCCTTCAAGTTCAATTAGAAACAAAACTCATTTTGAAATGTGGCATGGCCACATTCCTTCGGTAAAGCATTTCAGGGTCTTTGGGTCCACCTGTTATGCCTTGATACCCAAGGGTCAAAGGAACAAACTTGGTGCTAGAAGCAGAAAATGTATCTTCTTGGGGTACTCCAATACCTCCAAAGGATACCGTCTCTATGATGAAGCAAATAAGAAGTTTATGATAGCAAGAGATGTCATATTTCTTGAATCTTCCAAGAGTGACAAGGTTTTTGAGCGGCAACTTGATCGCCTGGACAGATTCACACATGCAAAGTCTTTCCAAGAATTTGATAATGTGATTCCACACCTTGAAGGGGGGATTCCGATATTGAATCAAACTGTGGAATCATATCCTGAAGCACTCTCTCCCCCACATGAAGAAACAACCATGGATGACACATTGGATGATGTGATTGACAGAATTAGGAGATTGAATCTTGAATCAATCCCAACTCAGTCAAATGACCAGCCTGGGCCATCTCAGAAAGGTCCTCCCAAATGGCTGACAAAGACATTGGAGAATGTTCATCCTGATGAGGTTGGAAAAATAGGAACAAGAAGTTCCACTCAACAAATCGAAGGTGATGTAGATAATTCTGATTCTCTTGTTGATATGGATATTGCTTATAACTGTGAATTGAGTTTGTCTACAGATCATGAACCAACTTCCTTCAAAGAAGCCGCTTCTCATGATGAATGGAAAGAAGCGATGCAGAAGGAGTATGATGCTTTGATAAAGAATGGCACTTGGAAGCTGGTTGATCCACCTTTGGGAACGAAACCAATTGGCTGTAAGTGGGTCTACAAGAACAAGTACAAAGAAGACGGCTCACTTGACAAGCACAAGGCCAGGCTTGTGGCAAAAGGATTCGCACAGAAAGAAGGAGTTGATTATGAAGAAACTTTTGCTCCCACAGCAAAATGGACCACCATCCGGACTCTCTTTGCCTTAGCAGCTCAGAGTGGATGGAAAGTCCATCATATGGATGTAAAAACAGCCTTCTTGAATGGAGATCTGAAGGAGAAAGTTTATATGTCCCAGCCAGAAGGATTTGTGATAAAGGGTCAAGAACACAAAGTTTGCAAACTTGTAAAATCCTTGTATGGCCTCAAGCAAGCACCACTAGCCTGGTATGAGAAATTGACCGAGCATCTTCTGAAACTTGATTTCAAACACTTTGATCTTGATGATGCAACTTTGTTTGTTAAGAAAGTTGGAAAAATAGTTGTATATCTTGTGGTATATGTAGATGATCTTTTGATAACAGGAAACAATGAGAGTTATATTGCATCCATGAAGAAAGAGTTGAAGAAAGGTTTTGAAATGACTGATTTGGGTCATGTTCATTACTATTTGGGTATTGAAGTAATTCAACATCCTAAATTCATATTTCTTTCTCACAAGAAGTACATTGGAGATCTCTTGAACAAATTTGGCATGGATGATTGTAAACCCTTAGGCACTCCAATGGAACAAAACTTGAAGCTCACATCTGTTGAAGGGAAGGAATTTGAGGATGCAACTAAGTATAGACAGCTTGTGGGAAGTCTTATCTATCTGACCACCACCAGACCTGACATCTCATTTGCTGTTGGAATCCTCTCAAGGTTCATGCAGAAACCTTGTGAAGGACATTGGTCTGCTGCAAAAAGAGTGCTAAGGTACTTGAAGGGGACTCAAGACTTTGGACTCAAATATACACAGGTAGGCGACTTCAACCTGACCGGATACTCTGATTCAGACTTTGATGGCGACAAAGAAATAGGGGTGTCTACTACAGGTTACACCATGAGTCTTGGATCAGGAGCTGTCTCATGGAGATCACACAAACAATCAGTTCCAGCAGATTCCACGACCGAGGCAGAATATGTGGCAGCAGCTGAAGCAACAAAGGAAATTGTGTGGCTCCGGAAAATCCTGGAAGATTTGCAGATGAAACGGATGTATTCCACTCCACTCATGATCGACAACACTTCTGCAATAAAGTTGGCCAAGAACCCAAAGTTCCATGATCGAACAAAGCACATCAATACAAAGTACCATCTGATTCGACATCATGTTGAGGCCAAAACTATCCATCTATGTCATTGTTCCACAAATGAGCAGATTCCAGACATCTTCACAAAAGTGCTTCGAAGAGAAAAGTTTGAAAAATTCAGAACGATGCTTGGACTCACCAACATCAGCCAGTTAAAGGGGGGAATGTTGACACCTAATCCTCTGGATGGGTGTGCATATGTATTTTTGTATATTATTTATTATTAGGAAATAAGGAAGGCCAAGAGTCATTGGGAGCTGAATCCCAATAGCCTCACCTCCCATCTATATAAGCATGTACATTCTTCAGCTAATACACATTCTAGTTTTGAGGAGTTACCTCCCGGTTTGACATATGCGATAATAAATGGCGGCGTTGAGGGTGGATTTTCAGAAGCGTCTAGAACACGTCTGAATACAGTTCTATTAACATTTAGAGATACAAATGTATGACTATAGAGTGTGAGAGGTAATTTTTGCAACATATGGCATATTTCTTGTGCTCCAATATCTCTTTCTTCTATGCTTTCGGTAAGGAGTTTTCGGACAACAGTGACAGTAGGTGCTCCTGGAGCGACGTTGTTCAAGAGGCGAAATAAAATTTGGCTATAGCTTTCTGACTTTGTTTCTGCTTTGGCTGCATATTTAGAAAAATAAGCTAACATGGCATGGCATGAAAGCACTGGCTGACAATCAACATTTTCTCTCCAGATGGAAAGTAGATCGACATTATGAATGTTCAATCTATCATCGTTACGTGCAGGCTTGTAGATTTTCTGACCTTTGTTGTCCATTAGCAGTGAAGATGTGGGATTTAACTCCCATGGTACTCCGTAGCGACATGTGAGAAATTTGTTTTTTTTGCGAAGACAAGAAGATGCATGGCACTTTGTATGGCGTTGGACACAATTGACAAGCTCTTCATAGTCATCTGTCTGTGTTGATGCAAAGATTGATCATGTGTTGAGAAGACATGGGTCCTGCTCTGCTGATTGGTGGAGTAAAGATGCGGAATGTTGGAGTTGTTGCGGGTTCCAAGCAGTTACATAATGGTCAAAATATTTTTGAGCATTGAGAACTTCTATCTCATTGTTCCAATTGAGGGAGTCCATATTTGGTGCATCTTTCAACCAAAGGAATCCATGTATGTGTGCAGATCCTCGATGCTGCCATTCTTATCTGAATGCAATTTTGAAAAATATTATTGTTTAATTCTACTGAAGTTTAATATTTTGTTTAAAAAGTAATGGTAATCAAAAGTACCTGCACCAATAGTCGGTTGCATGGAGGCCTTTTTGTAAAACTTCCTCGAGGAAAATTGTAAATTTGCAATGCATGTATTGGGATGTTAAATGTGGATTGTTAATTATATTTTGAATTCTCCACCTGTAATGAGCATTTGTATTGGAGGGCACCTCGGCAGGCATAATATTGTGCAGATCAGGCCATTTGGTATCAGCAGCACTTAGAGTGAAGAAAAACGTTGGGCTCCCAAGCTGTGTGATCATGTCAGTTAGCTCATTACGATGCTTGTTCCAGAAAGAGCGTGTACCTTGTAGGGATGAGCCAAAGTGCATGACCATTTCTGGAATTTTTGAATTTGGAAGGTCGTGAAGACATTGCTGCAAATCTGATACAATAGTTGGCAAATTGTTTTCAATGTTTTTTTTAACAAAAACATTGGCATTTGATTGGCTACGGTGGCGCATCAGCATGTTATATGTGTAGTAACGGAATCTTGGATGTCGGCTGAAGCGATTATCATGGTAGCGTAATAGGTGACAGGCATATTCGTGCAACTCAAATTTTGCAATTCTTGGTTGTGCGATCATGGCAATGCCTGTTGGGAAAAGTGTGGGAAATGCCATAGAGAAGAGGCCCTCAGTAGCGTATTCATTGATAGGTGATAGAGATATTGTAGGCCAATCAATTGAATTTTTTGATTTAGAATTTGTGGAGTGCAAGTAAGCATGAATGTGATCAAGTTCATTACAAGAGTTTGGAAGAATTGGAACAAATGAAGAAGGTTGGATATCTATTGAAGGTAGAATGGCATCAAGATCATGAGTAGAATCGACTATGTTTTCCTGGGGTATAAATGAAGACGTGGTTACATTATGAACAAGATTAGAAATATCAGTAGATTGATCTGGTAGAGCGGAAATTGCAGATGGGTTGAGTTCAACATCTTTGTAGTAGGGATCATGAGTGAGTTTGTATTCTAGTGCTGCTAGAACACGTGATTTACAAACAATGAATTCATAAGATGTTTGAGAAGGGTTTTGTATTCTAACAATGAGGATGTCTAATTCAGAAACAAGGCGAGGTAGATATTTCGCAATAGTAGTAATGTCTTGAGGGAAGCTGATTGTATGGCCGCTATATTTGTATTGACCACCACGAGCATGTGTTACTTGTAGAATCGGATTTACACGTGCAATCAGCATTTCTTCAATTTGTGTTAAATTCTGAAGGACATATGGTTGTTCGCCAGGGTCCATGTTGTTGGCATGAGTGAAACGGTTTGAATTTTTTGAGGTTGCACATCGGGAACAAGAGAGGGTACCATGTGAACATTTTGTCTTCATGCCTAGATATGATTCTTTGCATAGTGTGCAAACATGCAAAGGAGAAAGGCTATCTATTTTTTTCCTAAAGCAACGGTGTTCTTCATTGAGGGGGGGGTTATATAGGTTTTGGGAAGAGGGAGTCTCTTTTCGTTTTTTATAAAGAAGTCGTCGTTGCGCATGTATTGCTTCTTTGTTTTGAGCATAAAGAAGGCGATGTCGTGTTTTTTTTTCTGCATCTTCATCGTTTGATGACATATCTAACAAAGTACAAATAATTCTATGTTAGGGATGAGGCGTGAGAATTACAAATTACAAATTGAGGTATGAAGGCATATGAAATGTATGACATTGTGTTGAAATCTGGAATTTCTAAATAACTATTAATAAGTGCTAGAAAGAGCTTAAAATCACTTTGAAATAGATGTTGGTATAAACCTTTTTTGTAGTGGAAAACATAAGTATTTATATTATTGAAATGTGAAAGGGTAAATATACATAGTTGTAGTCATTCAAAAATATTATTGTAAAAGTAACTGTTCAGTACAACAACATGGTTGTATTTTACAATGGTATGGAGAAAGGAACTATACAGGGATGTTCTTTTCTATCTAGAGAAATAAAAAGGTGTACATATAAGAACTGAGGTCAAAGGCGACGAGCAACAGAGCGCTGTGAAATGGTAAGTGCGGCAATGTCTTTTAGGATTTCCGTGCATGCATCATCATATTGAATTTCTTCTGAACTTATCAGAATAGATTGGAAATGCTCAACACCATTGTAGTATTCTTTTTTAATGGAAAGTGACAGAGAGAAGTGACGCCCTGATATACGACTACATATTTTCTGAAGATCAGCTGGTTCAATGGAAAGGAGGAACAAGTCTTTAGCTGTGATCCCCATGAACTCATTTCTTGCATCATTGAAGATAGTGACATTTTGAAGCTGGCCAGTGTGGTCATGCAATTCGATTTTCAGTTTGTAACGGTAGTCACATTCTGAAAATTCGCCGTTGCACTTTGTACAATGCCAGAGATCGTTACAATGGTGGCTTACTTTTTTCATGCATTGTTTCCCATTGTAATCCAATGGACAAGCAAGAAAATAAAAATCGTCCATGTGTAGACGAGTTATTGTGGCACGAACCGAAACCCATACTGCTTTCTCCAAGATTTCCATGCTACATATTTCCTGAATGGTCTTTTGTGGTAAATCTCGCTTGGAAGACATAGTATAATTTCTGCTCAATGAAGGAGATGAAGAGTTGTATCCTGTATCACGGAACCAAGATTGGAGTTGTTGAGTTTCTTCAATGTCTGGATTTATAAGAAGAGCGGTAGTGGAAATTTTCCCAATGGTGATTCCATTAAATTCGGTTACCCGGCCTCCTTTGACACAAAGGATTGGTGGGTTGTCAGAGGAGTGGATTCCAGCAAGGTCCTTTCCTATAGAGAGACATTGATCTCCCCATATTGTTAAATCAATGCTGAAACCTGACTTGTCCTTCAATGTTACTGTTTTTTTTAATATTTCAGTTCCATCTCTTTTCCTTATTATAGAAGCAGGGGAGGTGGAGGTAACGACACCAAGAACATCGACAAGCGTATTTGGGTTTGTGGATTTGACTTCAGCGATAGTCCTGAAATGAAAGCTTTGGTAAGGAAAGCTTGGATCATCTTCTAAACATGGTGTCACAGTTGATGTAGCAAGCAAGTAAATCTCCCATTTGTTGTTTAAATGTTTGTAGTTTGGGTTTGTTTGCTTTATTGTTCCATTGGAGACAATATATAGTTACCCAAATTCAATGAGATTGTACAGAGATTCAGCTAAATCAGCAAATGCAGAAAGATGGATTTCATCTTTGTCACGACCAATGAGGTCAAAGCCGAAAACTTTTCCTGACCCACGTGCAGTGTTGTAGTTTTTCAAGGGTGTTTTTGATAATACTCTACCTTGAATCGACCAATACTTCCGGTACGGATTAAGTGATGTAAATGGTACAAGCGATGTTGTAGGTGTGCTTGTTGGAGTTGAAGTATTTGGAAGAATATTTTGTGATGATGAAGAACTTGAATGAGATCCGCTTGCCTGTGCATGCAATAGCGATGACAAGTCCTTAACCAAAGGTCTGCTACGGTACACAACTTCAAGTTCTAGAATTCGAATGGATGAAGAAATTATTTAAAATTAAAATGAATGCTAAAATCATTTTTTATTCAGGAATAATGCAAAGAGAGTAAAGGGAAAAGTTCAAAAGAAAGCCTAATCTTACGTAGAGTTTTGGGACGCTGTGCAAGTTGATTTTCTAAGTGAAATGATTGAACCGATCTGAATGTCTTCAGATGCAACTTGTGCGCCATAAGCAAATGGGAGCAAAGTCCTGTGTTGATATGTTCCATCAGAGAGGGTGATGTGGTAGTGGGAAGCGCTGGTTTTTTATGAATAGACAGATCCGATGTTGACTACTTGCAGTAGAGGTTGCATCTCAGTTGAACCATCTAGCAATTTCAGGATGGCATTCTCGGTCAAAATTGGCTCCATCATGGTAGCAAAGTACAAATTTTTGATTTGCAATGGTAATACCTGAAATTTATTTTAATGCATTGGAAGAGATATTAATGCATTAAATAAATTGTAAGCAAAGCATAAATTAGCATTTCTGTAATCGTTATCTAATAAATTTGTCCATAATGAACACTTAGATTTATAATTAAATGCAATAATAAAGAGGAGGCCACAATAAATCCATGTCTCCTTAGAAATCCATGTTTTGCACGCAGGAAATGTGGTACTAAAACAGATGACTCCCTTAGATATGATCACTAAATTTGTGATTTTCTGGAGGATTTGTTCCAGCAAGCAGAGTTACAAATATTTCTTAGAATAAAATACAGAGGAATGTGCAATTAATTTAGGCTCTAAGACATGCCTACAAACATGGGAAAGGCTTGATACAGATATGAAAGAATTCAAAAAAAAAAATCATTGAATTGTTATGTCAATTCGTTTGACGACAAGCATATAGACATATATTACAACTCCAGGGAAGACTATCCTAAACTAAATTGTACAACTCTAGGGAAGACTATCCTAGTTGGTATCGAGAGTTCATAGTTCCATTTTTGTAGCTGTATATAGTGAATTGCAGAGGCTGATATATAGCACTGTGTAAGCATTATTATTGTCAAGTTTCTCCAAGCCTTATCTGAGAAGTTAAAATAGTAGTTTTGATGGGAGAAGCAATTTTTGAAGTCAAGTTATTCAAAGAGGAAAAAACATTTAGATATAAATATGCATAAAATTAGACCTAAACAAAAGTCAGTCTGGCTAGATTAGCTTACAATATGAAAGAATTTAATTTGTCTGATTAGATTAGCCTAAAATGTGAAGAAATTTAATTGACCTAAGCTCAAAATAAAAAATAAACTGAAATCGTATTCGGGGTGTGCTTTTGTAAGTTTTAGAATATGTCAACTTCACTTGAAGCTTGATGATGACCAGCCAAGAACCCATATTCATATAATTATGAACAGATTTGATATGTTGTACAATTATCAAAGATATTAATGGCATACAACAATAGAACAATTAATATTTTTCTACAATGTATTATAATATAGTATTACAACCTACCAAAATTTCCAGAATTTAATTAGGCTTCGAATCTACTGCCAATAATGTTATTATTATTTTTCCTGCTACATTTACTAGGTGCTTTACTCCAATTAAAAATGTCAATAGTAATCAACTTTCAATATGGTTTTGACTTACTTTAGAGAAGTTGTTTTTTTTATTTGCAGGTTGGAGGGTTGGGTGGGCAATTGCACCTGTTGAAATTGCATCTGCAATAACGAATATTCATGTAAAACTCACAGATTCAGCTCTGGCACCCTTTCAGGAAGTTGCTTTGATTGCCCTCCAAAGTGTGCCTGAATACTTTGAAATTCTGAGAATGGTGAGCCAAAAAGAACTGTTGTTCCTAATTTTTCCAATTTTAATGTTTTATGTGGCTTTCAGAATTTCCTTTCTTCCTTTTCCATGATACTTTGCTACATTTTAGGAGTATAATGAACGAAGAGAGTTTATAGTGGATTTTCAGAATCGGATTGGATTCAAAGTAACCACGTCTTCTAACAACTCAGCATTATATGTTTCAGATACTCCTGCAACACATCTTTCATCTGCAGTTGACCATATTGATCATCCTCCTCCATCTCCAACCTCAACAGATGGATGGGGAGAAATTGATGAAAATGGAGTGCAAGAAGAGGAAAGTGACAAGGATGGGTGGGATGATATAGAATTAATGGAAGAGAAAAAACCACCTGCTGCTCTTGCAACTATACATGCTGCACAACAAAGACCCATTGTCCAAACTAAAATATCAGGTGCAAACAGTTTGCCTTCTAGACATCAAAACAGAGCATCCAAGGATGTGACTAGGGTAAGTGATGATGAAGATCCTTGGGCTGCAATTGCTACCTCTCAACCCACAACTAAGGTGAAATCTCTTTCTGTAACCTTGCACTACAGTAAAACCCCTTTCTGTAACTATGTTGTACAGTTATCAAAGATATTAATGGCATACAACAATAGAACAGTTAATATTTTTCTACAATGTATTATAATATAGTATTACAACCTACCAAAATTTCCAGAATTTAATTAGGCTTCGAATCTACTGCCAATAATGTTATTATCATTTTTCCTGCTACATTCACTGGGTGCTTTACTACAATTAAAAATGTCAATAGTAATCAACTTTCAATATGGTTTTG